>JAVKPL010006279.1:0-25721 GCA_032173675.1 Gastrolobium villosum
ATTTCCACCTGAGAGGGAGATTGAGTTCTCGATTGAGTTGTTGTCGGGTTTGGGGCCTATTTCCTTGGCTCCATATCGAATGTCGCCATTAGAGTTGGCAGAGTTGAAGAAACATATAGAGGAGTTGTCTGCAAAGGATTTCATCAGACCTAGTGTGTCTCCGTGGGGAGCACCGGTAATATTTGTGAAAAAGAAGGATGGAACCATGAGATTGTGTACTGACTATCGGCAATTAAATAAAGTGACGGTCAAGAACAGGTACCCATTGCCACGTATTGATGACTTGTTGGATCAGTTGAGAGGTGCCTGTGTATTTTCAAAGATTGATCTCCGGTCCGGATACCATCAAATTCGGATTAAACCGGAGGATGTGCCTAAGACGGCCTTTCGTTCTAGATATGGACACTACGAGTATCAGGTTATTCCTTTTGGGCTTACTAACGCCCCAGCGGTGTTCATGGACTATATGAATCGTATTTTCAAGCCGTATTTGGACCAGTTCGTTATTGTATTCATCGATGATATTTTGATTTATTCTAAGAGCAAGGAGGAGCATACGGAGCATTTGAGGATTGTGTTACAGGTACTAAAAGATAAAAAGTTGTATGCGAAGCCGTCAAAGTGTGAATTTTGGTTATCTGAGGTGCAATTTTTAGGCCATGTTATTTCTGAAAGAGGAGTTGCTGTGGATCCGAATAAGATTGAGGCCGTTATGGACTGGGAACGACCGAAAACTGTTACAGAGATTCGAAGCTTTCTGGGTCTAGCTGGGTATTATCGACAATTTATTGAGGGGTTTTCTACAATGGTGCTACCATTGACCCGATTAACACGAAAAGATACTCCGTTTGTGTGGACTCAGGAATGTGAAAAATGTTTTTTGAAACTTAAAGAGAAGTTGACTACGGCTCCAGTGTTGACACTCCCTGATCCGGAGGGTGAATTTGAATTATACTGTGATGCGTCCAAGAGAGGTTTGGGGTGTGTACTAATGTAAGAGAAAAAAGTGGTTGCTTATGCTTCAAGACAGTTAAAGCCGCATGAAGAGAATTATCCGACGCACGATTTGGAGCTTGCTGCAATAGTGTTTGCCTTAAAAATCTGGAGGCATTTTCTGTATGGGATGAAATTTGCTGTGTTCAGTGATCACAAGAGCCTAAAGTATTTGTTTGATCAGGAAGAATTGAATATGAGACAGCGGAGATGGGTTGAATTTTTAAAGGATTATGACTTTGAGTTGAAATACCATCCGGGAAAAGCTAATGTGGTAGTAGATGCATTGAGTAGAAAGTCTGTAAGTGTGTCCCAGTTAATGCTGTGGGATTATGATTTAATAGAACAGTTCCGTGACTTGAAATTGGTAGATGTTTTTATAGGAAGTGTTGAAGAATTCAGAGGTTTACAGGTCGAGAATGAATTGCATGAGAGGATTAGAGAGAAACAAATTCTAAATGATAGCAGCAAGTATCTGAAAGGACAGAATGGTATAGCATT
Source organism: Gastrolobium villosum (assembly GCA_032173675.1). Classification (NCBI taxonomy): domain Eukaryota; kingdom Viridiplantae; phylum Streptophyta; class Magnoliopsida; order Fabales; family Fabaceae; genus Gastrolobium; species Gastrolobium villosum. The sequence goes on from JAVKPL010006279.1 coordinate 1,495, forward strand.
AAATGAACAAGGATTGTTAACGTACCAGGACAGGATAGTTGTGCCTAAAGAATTAGCCGAAGAAGTAATGACTGAGGCCCATAAGGGTCAGTATGTTGTACACCCGGATGCCACAAAAATGTATCAAGACTTGAAAACTAAGTTCTGGTGGCCTGGGATGAAAAAGGATGTAGCCGAGTATGTATCAAGGTGTTTGATTTGTCAGAAAGTTAAGATAGAACATCAGAAACCTGCAGGGTTACTTCAGCCGTTGGATATACCAGAGTAGAAGTGGGAGAGCATCTCGATGGATTTTGTTGTTGGTTTGCCTCGGACTCAGGCCGAACACGATTCAATTTGGGTAATAGTGGACAGGCTCACGAAGTCTGCACATTTTCTGCCAGTGCGAGTGGACTTCTCTATGGAGAAATTAGCAAAGTTATATGTGAAAGAGATTGTAAGACTCCACGAAGTAACGGTTAGCATTGTTAGTGATCGGGATCCGAAATTTACTTCTCATTTTTGGGGAGCCTTACAGCAGGCTTTTAGCACTCAGCTTCGGCTGAGCACTGCGTATCACCCGCAGACTGATGGTCAGACTGAGAGGACCATACAGACATTAGAGGATATGTTGAGAGCTTGCTCACTTGAGCAGGGTACAGCTTGGGATAGATATTTATCACTTGTGGAATTTTCGTATAATAATAGTTTTCACTCCAGTTTGGGTATGGCACCATATGAGGCATTGTATGGGCGGAGATGTCGCACTCCTACTTGTTGGACAGAGGTTGGTGATAAAGAGAGATTTGGGCCGGATTTTGTGCAAGAAACTACAGCACAGATAGAAATGATCAGAGAAAAGCTTAAACAGGCACAGAATCGGCAGAAAAGTTATTATGATAATAGACACAGACCGCTGGAATTTGATGAAGGTGATCATGTGTTTGTACGGTTATCTCCAGTTACTGGTGTTGGGCGTGCACTGGGCGTGAGGAAGCTGAGTCCCCGTTTTATTGGGCTGTATCAAGTAATGAAAAGAGTTAGACCAGTGGCCTATCAGCTTGCCTTTCCCCCACAGTTGGCAAATCTGCACGATGTTTTTCATGTATCACAGCTGCGGCGTTACATCCCGGATGAATCACATGTGGTGATACCGGACGAGATTGAAATTAAAGGGAACTTAAAGATGCCTATAGGTCCTATTGAAGTCCTTGACCGCAGTGAAAAGAAGCTCAGAAGCAAAGTAATACCTATGTTAAAGATTCAGAGGGAAGGACGTACACCTGAGGAAGCTACTTGGGAGCGGGAGGAGGAGATTCTCCGACTATATCCTGAGTTAGTGGACAGGTATGGATTAATTTTGCGGACAAAATTCTAAAAGGTGGGGTGATTATAACACCTCACAATTCTAAAATAAGTAATTAAAGTGTTAAGTGAGAAATTAAGTGAAGGATTAGTGAAAATCCCAAAGAATAGGCCAAAATACAAAGAAAGGGCAAAAAGGTAATTAGCCAACACGCAACCCTAGGAAGGTAAAAATTGAGCAGGAGGTCTCAGATGATAAAAATAAGCCTGGAAATGGATTCAGAATGAAAAATTGAGTGGATAGGCAAGCTTCAGAAAAATCAGTGAATAGTGTTTTTAGCGGGTAAAAATACCGCAGTCAGATTGCACCGTAAAACGTGCCAGTGGAATTTTGAGCTCTAGGTTTCAAATATTGATTTTAAATGGTCCATAGAAATAGGAAATATGATTTCTGATAATATTTGAGGGATTTAAGTCAATTTGTGGAAGTTTGTTAACGGAGCGCGCTGTACCTTAAAGCAGTGTTTTTCCGAACAACCGGAAAGCTCCAAATTTTTATCTGAAAGAGTAAAATTAAAGGATTTTGTTAAGATGAAAAATTATAATTTCTCATTAGGTTTTTAAATAGTGAATTTTAGTGATGACCGGAGGGAAATTCGAGTGAGTTTTAAATCACGTGGGATCCGGTACCTAGTTAAAGTTAATAAAAACACTTGAATGCCCTGTTCATCTTCATTTCCTCCGTCTTCTTCTCTTTTCCAGCCGCAAATCACAGCCCTTGACCCCATTTGTGCGCAAATCTCTTCTCCTCACAAGCCAACCAATTCTCAACCAAATTCAACAAAGTTTGTGTTGAATCTTGATGGAAAACACCTCCTAAACCCATTGGTAGCCTTGTTTAGCCTTGAAATTGAGTGTGTGAGGAGATCCTTGCCCATTTAGGCCGCGGCTTGCTTGAAGAAAAGGGTGATTATGTTGATTTTAAATGCTCCAATGGTGGAGTATACTTAGGTGGAGCCATATACCGCGCGATTGGGTAAGTTATTTCAACATTTCATTGGTTAAATTTTGAGTTGTGATAATTGTCCCTAAAGAGGGATTTTGTGATATGTGGTGTTAGAGAGCTCAAATGGAAAATGTCTATTAGATGATAATGTCTTAGAATGATGTATTAATGCTAGAAATGCAATGAAAATTTTAAGCGAAAAAAATGGATTTTTAACTTAGAGAAAAAATGGGTTCATGGAATGGAATTTTTGACTTTTGTGTTAATGTGTGGTATAGTGAATTGTAGTGTGATTATATGATGTTAGGAAGTGATTATGTGAGTTGTGGGTCATAGGAATTGAGTGGAAATCCTTGGTTTGGACTAACCAAGATTAGGCCATTTATGTACAATTGAGCAAATTGATGTTTTAGAACACTTTGGTGTTGAGTTGTGTGATGGAAAAGTTATTAGATGGGTTGTGTGGTGATTGGCATGTGGAAGAATCAATGTAAAAATAATAAGTGTTGAAAGTGGCAAAATGTGCCTAAAGTGTAATAATTCGCAAAACGTTGCGAAAAAGTCGTAAAACCGAAAAACGGCGATTGAACTAGCCTTTGGGTAACCTAAGTAAGTGAAATAAAATGAGAAAGGAAATTTAGAAAAATAAAACCCTAAATAACCCTATTATGGCCGAACCTTAGGGGGAGAGTAGGGGAATTTGACGTTTTTGCGTTTTGACGTATTGTGACTGAAACTGACGGCTGTGCATGGTTGTACATGTTGCCGTACGTGGACATAGACTTGGAACAGTGAAATAGTGGATTGCCCTTGGTCCTGGATCAAGTGGATTAAGGTAAGTGTTGTGGTTTACACATGTACGTTGAAATTCATGAGTGGATTCAAAGTTCTAAGTGGGTGGAATTGTCCTCTGTGTAGGCGTTCCCTGTTAAGCAAGCTGCAAGTGGAGTCTGCGGAGCTTTGTGAAAGAAAAAAAGAAAGGTAACCTCTTGGTACTGGGGCTTGTTCCCCTTTTGTGTTCCACCTTGCTAGTTGATGGCAATGGTAGGAAGTGTGTATGAGTAGTGTAGAACAGCATGAGCATGCATGTGCATTATCACAGTGGGTACTTATGTACCAGATCTCTGGCCAGTAGATATTTTTAGCCTTCGGGCAAGTGTTTCCGGACTGCCACTGGATAGGTCTCGGAGAGGGAGTTCCAGTTGACCCAGGGTCGTGGTGTGTTATCCGGATAGGAGCACACTAGGTTGTCTTGGGTGTATATGGTTGGAAGGGGTACCTTGGTGGGTTGTTCTATGAACACGCCGGGGGTAGTACCCATAGGCGTATAGCCGAGGGCATGGCATGGTATTGGTAGCTACCATCCCGCATGTCGTAGTTGTTCTGATATATTCCCCCTTTCTCTAAATCCCTTGCTTTATCCCGTTTTATAACAGTGGTGTTGTTTTTATGCTATTTGTATACATCGAAGTGAACCATTGGGCGGAGTTTTCTCCAGAACCTCTTGGTTACTGAGATATATCCGTATATCTCACCTCGTCTCGAGGCATTTATTTCAGGATGTACCAGTGGACACGGAGCAGCGGGCAAGAAGCCCGCATGATGACGAGTGGAGCGGTGGTGTATAGTGTACTTTTTGGTGGCCATTTGGCCCAGGCTAAACTTAGAGCATGAACATGTATATGTATGTAGGAGGAGTCCATTGGCATTATGTTCATGTTATTTTGGCTAAGTTTAGTTTTCATGTCATTTTAGTTATGTATGTATTTCGCAAGTGAAGTTGTAAGATGTAAATATTTTTAGTTTAAAGTTAAAGTTGTAAATGTAAATGTAATCCAGTATTGTAAATGTACCATGGATGTATGTAATATGATGGAAGGGCTTTAGGCCTATTGTAGGTTTATGATTATCTACATTATGATTTATGCATGAAATTGATGTTAGTGATTGAAACTATAAAGGAATTGAAAGTAAACTGTTTATGTTTTAAGTGTATATTGGATTGGGTTGTAAGTGCCCCAAGGCGTTGTTGGACCTTGTGTGTGCCACCTATTGGTTTTTGCTGGATTTCAGGTGTATTAGTGGTGTTAAACAGGTTATGCAAATTTGGGGATTTTAGGAAATACAAAGGAAACTCTGGCGAATTTTCTGTAGAATTGGCAGTTTTTGGGTGAACTTTGGAGGAGCATATCTCTCTCCATAGTGGTCCGATTGGGACGTGCCATACGCTATTTTGAAGCTTAAGATGTCCCCTACGTTGTGTCAAAAGTTAGGTTCATTGGTGGTGTGCGCAGCTCATGGGGGGCTGTTGTAACACACTGCCCTGTTCTGCCCTGTTTTTGTTGGCAGATTTGAGGTAGTTTTGAGAAATTAATTCCCGCTTCGTTACTTGGTCAAATTAAGCATACGATATATCAAATCGAATTTTGAGGTGTCTAGTTTATGGTGTAAAATTTTTAGAGTCATTGGATAGGCGGTTAGGTACAGTTTATTCAATGAAGATTGGAGGTTTTAGGCTGTTTTGGAGTTGGTAGGCAATGTTGTTTGTCCAACTTCAAACGGCGATAACCGGAGATCACGAGCTCGGAATCGAGTGTGTGATAGCTTGTTAGAAAGGTAAGTGAATAAGGAAAAAAGATAACCTGAAGTTTAAGTTCGGATTTTTATTTTGTGCTCGTAGAAAAACAAATTAGCAAGTCCAGTTAAGTGGTAAAAACGTAAAAGTGAGGAATTGGCTAAGTGGGTTTATGGGAACCCCTTAGTGTCTTGTATGTAGTAGATTAAAGTGTATAAACAATTTAAGTAAGTCTTCCGCTAGTGTTAATGATTACGCTTTTTATGCTTTAACTGTTCGCGTAATAATCGGAAAAAGTTTACTCGCATTTTTATAAATGAATTGTTGTGATTGTAACTGCGCTTAATATCATAATTAATGTTAACAATACCGGTGTACAACGAGCTGTTACAGTCACTGTCTCTCAGACTTTTACACCATAAACTAGACACCTCAAACTTCGATTTGATATATCGTATGCTTAATTTGACCAAGTAACGAAGCGGGAATTAATTTCCCTAAACTGCCCCAGATCTGCCCACTGAAACAGGCCAGAACAGGGCAGTTCGTGTCTTCAGCCACCATGGGCTGCGGACACCACCAATGATCCTAGGATTTTGACACAACGTAGGGGACATCTTAAGCTTCAAAATGGCGTATGGCACGTCCCAATCGGACCACTATGGAGAGAGATACGCTCTCCCAAAGTTCACCCAAAAACTGCCAATTCTACAGAAAATTCACCAGTTTCCTTTGTATTTCCTAAAATCCCCAAATTTGCATAAGCTGTTTAACACTACTAATACACCTGAAATCCAGCAAAGTCCAATGGGTGGCAGATGCAAGGACCAACAACGCCTTGGGGCACTTACAACCCAATCCAATGTACACTTAAAACATAAACAGTTTACTTTCAAGTCCTTTATAGTTTCAATCACTAACATTCAATTTCATGCATAAACCATAATGCGGGTAATCATAAACCTAAAATAGGCCTAAAGCCCTTCCATCATAATGCATACATCCATGGTACATTTACAATACTGGATAACAATTACATCTACAACTTTAACTTTAAACTACAAATATTTACATATTACAACTTCACTTGCCAAATAAACTCATAAACTAATATGACATGATAGCTAAACTTAGCCAAAATAACATGAACATAATGCTAATGGACTCCTCCTACATACATATACATGTTCATGCTCTAAGTCTAGCCTAGGCCAAATGGCCACCAAAAAGCAAACTATGCACCACTGTTCCACTCATCATCATGCGGGCTTCTTGCCCGCTGCTCCGTGTCCACTGGTACATCCAGAAATAAATGCCCCGAGGCAGGGTGAGATATACGGATATATCTCAGTAACCAAGAGGTTCTGGAGAAAACTCCGCCCAATGGTTCACTTCGATGTATATCAATAGCATAAAAACAACACCGCTATTATAAAACGGGATAAAGCAAGGGATTTAGAGAAAGGGGGAAATATCAGAAACAACTACGACATGCGGGATGATAGCTACCAATACCACGCCATGTCCTCGGCTATACGCCTATGGGTACTACCCCTGCCGTGTTCATAGAACAACCCACCAAGGTACCCCTGGGTCAACTGGAACACACACCACGACCCTGGGTCAGCTTGGAACTCCCTCTCGGAGACCTATCCAGTGGCAGTCCGGAAAACTTGCCTGAAGGCTAAAAATATCTACTAGCCAGAGATCTGGTACATAAGTACCCACTGTGATTATGCATATGCATGCTCATGCTGTTCTACACTACTCATACACACTTCCTACCGTTGCCATCAACTAGCAAGGTGGAACACAAAAGGGGAACAAGCCCCAGTACCAAGAGGTTACCTTATATATTATTCCACTTAGCTCCGCTGCAACTTATTCCTCAAACTTGGTACACAACATAATGCCTACACAGAGTACATTCCCAATCACTTACAACTCACACAATACATGCAATTTACAATTAACATGCATTGGTTCAATAACTTACCTCAATCCACTTGGTCCAGGACCAAGGGCAACCCACCGAGCTCACGGTTCGGGGTTCAAATCCACGTACGACAACCTACAATGGTCACATATAGGATCATCATTTTCTACTAATGCAATCATCATCAATTTACATATTACTCACACTTTCATCTAGGAATTTTATTAAACATATAATTTACACCATTTTCCTTCTCTTGGTTGAATTTGCCTATACTAGATTCAATGGATTTTTCTTACTATTTCTACTTAATTTATAATGAACCAACTTTCATTTGGTCACTTGTAAATCTTAGTTCCAGTTAGAAATTTTATCAAACACCTAGCTTGCATACTTTCTCTTGCCTTGATCGATTGCTTCTTGGTTCCTACAAACAATTTCTTTTGTTCATTTCAATCCTATACATGCATAGTTTAACTTATACTAAATAAACAGCCAAAACCATGTATCCAAACTACTTAAATAATCATAACATTAAATACTTACAATCAGCCCATGACAAAATTCCAAGTCTACTATAAATTTTCCTACCATTCAAACATATATATATTACCTTGTTTAACCTCCACCACACAAGGAATCAACTTGTAACTTGAATATTTGGAAAACCACTTCAATTCCTTGTAAGACAGCCCTAGGGTCGAAGGACAAGGAGAGAAGTATCTCACTAACAAAAGCTTCTCACAAGGAAAAAAAAGGATAGGGTTGAGTTCTTAAGGTTGTTGCCTTTAAATTCTTTGGAGAAACCCAAGCAAGAAGATGTCTAAAATGCAAGTTGAATACTTGCCCTAAGCTTCGTATACATTCGGTTTACGGAAAAAGAGAAGAAATAAAAGACGAAAAGCAAAATTGAGGTGTAAAGGAAAACCACCGACATGGGTACACTTATTGTAACATCCCACATAATTAGTAAAATACATAAGTGTATGATGATATAGATACATGTGTAGAATTCGGATTTTTGGCTTATGAGTGGTGGCTTGCGAATTGTTTGATCTTTATCCTTGGATGAGACTAAGGTAAGTATTTAAATTAAATCATAGGAGGGTACATATGTAGACATGTGAATTTTTATCATATGAGTAATTTGATTGTGTGTGTTATAAGGCTTTTGTGTTTATAGGACTTAGGAAGTGGGTAGTGTGTGTGGACTTGCCCCCCTTAGACTTGTCTTATTGGATCCATTGTATGTGTAGGCCAATGGCCCAAGGAGGCTTTTGGATCCATCTTGTTCAGCCCAAAGTTGTACCCAATATTACCTCCCCTAAGCCATGTCCAACAAGGCTGCCTTATGCAGCAAGGAACACCACATGGCTAGATGTATTTCCCACTCATTTCATGCGCAAAAAGAGAGTAGATAAGACTTAGGAAAATCTGCCAATTTTCCTCATGCATGACCGCCACCTCACACCTTAGTTTGTGCACATTTGACTTCAACTTCATTGCATGGAAGACACATGTACTCCTTAGCATCATTTTGGGCTGCATACACCTCACCTTAGGCGCACATGAAGAGGACTTGGAGCAGATTTTTATGACACAAAATCTGCATTGAGTGTTGACTTGGAGAACCACCTTACACCTTCCATCATGAGGCTGAAATGTGCAGATTTCTGCATGCTTTTGGCAGTCCATCATGAGCCAAATCTGCCCCTTGCTTCCTCTTGCAATAAAGAAGGATTTTGGACTGCATTTTCCCCCCCTCATGTGCGCACAAAGGCAGCATCAAATCAGATTTTTGGCTGCCACAAAGCTGTTTTGCTTGTTGACTTAGTGAACCCTCTTGCATGTGCTCATGATGACACCTCCCTCCACTCCACCTTGTGCGCATGGTTTAGTCAATTGTGTGAAAAATTCTGACTTAGGACAGCATTCAGATCTGAACCTATCTCCCTCACCTCCTTGCATGTGCATAGAGTAACCAAGAAGCAAACCTTTGCTTGTCCAAATCAGTTTGCAGCCCCATCCTCACAAGTAATCAGATTTGTTATCATTTCAACCTCTCCTCTCTTTTCCTTTAAGTGGTGCACACAAGAGGAGCTTTTCCTCACTTTGCACATTCAACCCATTTTCCTCCTCTTCCTCACTTCTCTAACCGTGTAGAATAGAAGCTCTAGGAGAAAGATAAACCTTGACAACTCTCTTCTTCCCTCACACCCTTAAAGCCGTGACTATACACCAAGTAAGTGTGAGTTTTCTTTCTCTTTTCCCCCTCACTGTCCAGCCTTGGTACTCACCTTGGGAGCTGTCCAAAGTTGTCCTTCTCACCATTGTATGCGCATAGAGCACCTCCTAGGAAGGGTGTAACAGCCCGTTGTACACCGGTATTGTTAACATTAATTATGATATTAAGCGCAGTTACAATCACAGCAATTCATTTATAAAAATGCGAGTAAACTTTTTCCGATTATTACGCGAATAGTTAAAGCATAAAAAGCGTAATAATTAAAAGCTGTGATCGCAACTGTAACACTAGCGGAAGACTTACTTAAATTGTTTGTACACTTTAATCTACTACATACAAGACACTAAGGGGTTCCCATAAACCCACTTAGCCAATTCCTCACTTTTACGTTTTTACCACTTAACAGGATTGGCCAATCTGTTTTTCTACGAACACAAAATAAAAATCCAAACTTAAACTCCAGGTTATCTTTTTTCCTTATTCACTTACCTTTCTATCAAGCTATCACACACTCAATTCCGAGCTCGTGAGCTCCGGTTATCGCCGTTTGAAGTTGGACAAACAACATTGCCTACCAACTCCGAAACAACCTAAAACTTCCAAACTTCACGGAATAAACTGCACCTAACCACAAGGAAACTGCCTCTCAAACTTTTACACCATAAACTAGACACCTCAAACTTCGATTTGATATATCGTACGCTTAATTTGACCAAGTAACGAAGCGGGAATTAATTTCCCAACACAGACCCGAATCTGCCCACTGGTGCTGGCCAGAACAGGGCAGTGCGTGACAACAGCCCCCATGGGCTGCGCACACCACCAATGAACCTAGGCTTTTGACACAATGTAGGGGACATCTTAAGCTTCAAAATGGCGTATGGCACGTCCCAATCGGACCACTATGGAGAGAGATACGCTCCTCCAAAGTTCACCCAAAAACTGCCAATTCTACAGAAAATTCGCCAGAGTTTCCTTTGTATTTCCAAGAATCCCCAAATTTACATAACCTGTTTAACATCACTAATACACCTGAAATCCAGCAAAATCCAATGGGTGGCACACACAAGGTCCAACAACGCCTTGGGGCACTTACAACCCAATCCAATATACACTTAAAACATAAACAGTTTACTTTCAATTTCATGCATAAAACATAATACAGATAATCATAAACCTATAATAGGCCTAAAGCCCTTCCATCATATTACATACATCCATGGTACATTTACAACACTGGATTACTTTTGCATTTACAACTTTAACTTTAAACTACAATTATTTACATATTAAATTTCACTTGGCAAATAAATCCATAAACTAAAATAACATGATAGCTAAACTCTACTCCACTGCTCCACTCGTCATCATGCGGGCTTCTTGCCCGCTGCTCCATATCCACTAGTACATCCTGAAATAATGCCCCGAGACGGGGTGAGATATACGGATATATCTCAGTAACCAAGAGGTTCTGGAGAAAACTCCGCCCAATGGTTCACTTCGATGTATATAAATAACATAAAACAACATCACTGTTATAAAACGGGATAAAGCAAGGGATTTAGAGAAAGGGGGAATATATCAGAACAACTACGACATGCGGGATGGTAGCTACCAATACCACGCCATGCCCTCGGCTATACGCCTATGGGTACTACCCCTGGCGTGTTCAGAGAACAACCCACCAAGGTACCCCTTCCAACCATATACACCCGAGACAACCTAGTGTGCTCCTATCCGGATAACACACCACGACCCTGGGTCAACTGGAACTCCCTCTCGGAGACCTATCCAGTGGCAGTCCGGAAACACTTGCCCGAAGGCTAAAAATATCTACTGGCCAGAGATCTGGTACATAAGTACCCACTGTGATAATGCATATGCATGCTCATGCTGTTCTACACTACTCATACACACTTCCTACCGTTGCTATCAACTAGCAAGGTGGAACACAAAAGGGGAACAAGCCCCAGTACCAAGAGGTTACCTTTATTTTTATCCGTCCACTGAGCTCCGCAGAACTCCACTTACAGCTTGATATACAGGGAACGCCTACACAGAGGACCATTCCACACACTTAGAACTTTGAATCCACTCATGAATTTCAACATATCATGTGTAAACCACATCACTTACCTCAATCCACTTGATTCAAAACCAAGGGCAATCCACTGTTTCACTGTTCCAAGTTTATATCCACATATGACAACCTATACAACCATGCATAGCCGTCAGTTTACGTCAAATTACGACAAAACGTAAAAACACCAAAATCCCCCTTTTTCCCACTTGGTGGTTCAGCCATATTAGTGTTATTTAGGGATTTATTTTTCTAAATTTTCTTTCTCATTTTATTACACTTAAATAGGTTGCCAAAAGGCTAATTCAATCGTCGTTTCTCCGTTTTACGTCTTTTACGCATCGTTTGCTAAATCTTTCACTCTAGGCTCTTTTATGCCAAATGACACCACTCATTATTTTTCATTGATTCTTCCACTTTACAATCACAACACAACCCATCTAATTACCATTTAAAGCATGAAACATCATCCATGCAATTTACACAATATCATTTTACCTCTTTTTGCCTAAAGGCCGATTTGCTCACTAATTCACATCCAAGGAATTTCCATCAACTTTAACCACTCCACACCTCATATCATCCTATTATATCATCATACAATCATACAACAACTCACCAATACACTCCCATCACATTTTCAAAATTCAAAGTCTTGACACCCAAAAATTTCACTAAGTTAAAATCAACTTTTTTCCTTAATAATTTTTATTGCATTTCTAGCTTTAATGCATCATTCTAAGACATTATCATCTAATAGACATTTTCCATTTGAGCTCTCTAACACAACATATCACAAAATCCCTCTTTAGGGTCCATAATCCAAATTCAAAAATCAACCAATGAAATGTTGAAATAACTCACCCAAATGCACGGTATATGGCTCCACCTAAGCATACTCCACCATTGGAGCATGAAAAAGCTTCATGAACATCAAAAATCCTCACAAAACCGCAACTGAAATGGGGCTAGATCTCCTCACACAGTCACTTTCAAGGCTAAACAAGGCTACCAATGGATTCAGAAGGTGTTTTCCATCAAGTTTCAACACAAGAATCACTTGATTTGGTGTTAAAATGACTAAGTTATGATGAAATGAAAATTGGAAATGGAAATGGTGTTTTGGGAAGGGGGGCTGCGGGTTTGCTCATGAGGGAGGAGTAAAATGATGATGAATAGTGTCCTAGGGTGATGTGGCTTAAGTGGTTTAAGTGGGGTGGGTCCCACCGCCACCTCACGCGATTTCAAACTCATCCGAATTTCTCTCCGATTTCACTAAACGTCCGTAAATTCAAAACTTATTTAGAAACTCTAATTTTTAACATTGACCATTGTCCCTTAATTACACTTGATCAGATGAATCCAGAGTTTTCCGGTCATTCGGAGAAAACACTGTTTTACGCTATTGCGCGCACTGTTGGCACGCTTCCCCAAACAGACTTAATTCCATCAAAATTTATCAAAATTCATATTTCCTAACTCTATAAACCATTTATAACTCATATTTGAAACCTAGAGCTCAAAATTTCACTGGCACGTTTTACGATGCAATCTTACTGCGGTATTTTTACCCGCGAAAAACACTATTCACTGATTTTTTTGAAACTTGCCTATCCACTCAATTTTTCGTTCTGAATCCATTTCCAGGCTTATTTTTATCATCTGAGACCTTCTACTCAATTTTTATCTTCCTAGGGTTGCGTGTTGGCTAATTACCGTTTTGCCCTTTCTTTGTATTTCGGCCTATCCTTTGGGATTTTCACTAATCCATCACTTGATTACTCACTTAATACTTTAATTACTTAATTTAGAATTGCGAGGTGTTATAAAGGGTGGACTTGTTGTGTAGTAAAGATAAAGGGTGTGGTGTGTGAGCAAGAAGTGTGTGCTACAAGAGGTAAGCCTAGAACTTAGACCTCTTTCATGGTGTGTAATCATGTGTGTTCTTGAATGCCTCTTTGAATATGTTTTGTTTTGGATTCTTGAATGAGTATGGTAAAGGAATAAGGATGGAGCTATTTTATGAGGATTTGTATGCATGAAAGTCTCATGGTTATGCTTAAGAAATATGCCACTGTTTTTGTATGAATATGCCACTGTTTTGAAGAGAAATATGCCACTGTTTCCCTATGAATGTGCCACTGTTTTGAGGATAAAATGCTCACTGTTTCGGTTTGACAAGATCACCATTTTGATGTCACTGTTTCTGCACACAATACTCACTGTTTTAGTACATAATGTGCCACTGTTTCTACATGAAATGCTCACTGTTTTGATGCCACATATGTCACTGTTTTGCACCAAAAATACTCACTGTTTTAGTACTTAATAAGCCACTGTTTCTGCATAAAATAACCACCCTATTGATGTTCAAACCCCACTATGTATGCTCACTGTTTTAATGTCCGAAAATCACTCTTTATGCCACTGTTTTAATGCTCAAAAATCACCATTTATGCCACTGTTTTAATGTTCAAAAATCACTCCTAATGCCACTGTTTTGATGTGCAAATATCACCACCAATGTCACTGTTTTGGATGATCAAATGTACCATTCATGCCACTGTTTTAATAGTCAAACACTACTAGTTATGCCACTGTTTTGATGTTCAAATACTACCATTCATGCCACTGTTTTGATGCACAAAAGCCACTGATTATGTCACTGTTTTAACGTTCAAATGCCACTGTTTCTGCCACTGTTTGATGTCACTGTTTCTGCCACTGTTGATGTCCAAAGAGCCACTGTTTCTGTTTCAAAATGGTCACTGTTTCTGCTGTATGTTTACTGTTTTCCTGCTGTAAAACGTCACTGTTTCTGTCCACTGTTTTTAAGGAAAATACCACTGTTTTCTGCTCACTGTTTTAAGCACAAACGTCACTGTTTTCTGTTGTAAAAATGCTGCTGTATGCTCACTGTTTTTCTGCTGTAAAACACTGCTGTATGCTCACTGTTTCTGCTGTAAATCGCCGCTGTAAATGATTGGTTGTAAATGATTTAGGTGTGCATAAGAAGTGAGATACTTCGCTGCGGTTTGGTATTGTTTAAGGCACACAAGGTAAGTGTCAGGCGATATTACCTAATGTGACTATTGACTACTGGTATAAAATTGTGACATGATGCTCCATATTCCGTAAAAGTATTATGTTCCTTATGATGAAAGGAAACTGCCAAAAATGTGCCGTGATGGCTATATGATTATGAGGTAAAGACGTTATGTGGCAGCATAACGCATATGAAAAGTATATGTGCCGTGATGGCTATATGAAAGGTATATAAGCATGCACCTTACATCATACCGCATTTTTGTACGTTTTGTGTGTGAAAGCATAGCATGGCATGCATGTACCAAGAGCATATAGGCCTTGCTTTTTAGAATAGTTATGTACAGGACCATGTGTTTGAGCAAGCATCATATAGGCATCCCCAAGGTACCGGGGTATGGGACACTTGGCATCAGTCCGCATAGGCCCACAGTTGGAATCCACATGGAGCTCAGGTGCCAAGGTATATTTGATTCCACTGTGAAGTGCGCGCACGACGGTGCTAAAAGCGCAAAGGAAAGGCGTTATATACGCAATATATGAATATGATGAAAAGGAAAGGCGTTATATGCGCTATATATATGAATATGATGAAAAGGAAAAAGGAAAAGGAACAAGGATATGTTGAAGTGACTGTTTATGATTTTGTGCCTAGTTAATACTGTTATATTACTGGTTTTGTTGCCACACTACTGGGATTTTTCTCACCCCTTCGGGGCTGCTATTTTTCCAAAATGGCAGGAGGACGTAAAAGCATTTGAAGGAGTGATGTTTTGCTGTTGCTTACTGATGCATGGATTATCACTGTTGCTGTTTGATTGATTGGATGACTGTAATGTTTAATGTTTTGGTACTCTTGGATGACTGTAAACTTTATCATCTTTATTTTTCCTGGAACTTTTATGAACAGCGGCTATTTTGGAAAACGTTTGTGAAAGGCATTTGTGAAAGACTTAAGTGCTGAAATTTCTACAGTGCACCTTACGGGTGGTGTTTTTATAAGCAAACGAACTCTGATTTACTATTATTTTATATGCACGCGAAGCCCACAACGTGCTCTTTCTAAATCACTTGAAACATTTTTTATCGTCCAAACAGAGGTGATAAGAGTTTTAAAAACGCTTTTCGGATTACAAGTTAGAATATGAATCTTTGCTAGCTTATGTGAAGTTATAGACTCTAATTCCGCTTAGCAAACGACTCTCTTGGATGCATACAAGGGAGGGCGTTACACTTATAATCTAATGAATTAACTTTCATTTCACTTCTTTTTTTTTTTACTTTTCAATATGATTCCCATTGGTTGATTTGCCATCCCACTAAAGACAAAATAATGAAACTCACGTGAAACACTAGAAGGAACTAGAAAGTCCATTTGGAAAGCTAAACAATTGCTTCTTCACTTAATAAAACAAGAAGTGGCGTGGGATTTTGCAACACCATCACCGACTTAGGGAAATCAAAAAGGCATACCACTTAGTTTATGATTTCCTCCAAATAATTTATTGTATACTTTTTTTTTATTTAATTTTTTTTTCTTTAACTTTCAATACCTTTTTACTTAATTCACAATTTGTCAATTCCTAGCATTTTTCGTTAATTAATTTAGAGGTAAGGCAACGTTGCAGCAAGCACTAAAATAGCCAACCAAGTAAAATTAATTGGTAACCATTTTAAGAACCAATTTATCAATTTACCGTTTTACCTTTTCTTTTACGTATTTTGGTTCTAAATTCAGGATTTTCACTAATCCATCACTTAGTTTCTCACTTAACACTTTAATTATTTAATTTAAAATTGTGAGGTGTTATAACGTGGATGATAGAAAAAAATAAGTTTAATATTATAATTAGGGATAGGTTATTCTGCCTACTCTTATTTTGCCTACCTTTGCCTACCTCTCTTAACATCGTTAGATTACAATCTCATCTAATGGTGGAGATTTGCGGAATATTTATTTCTCCTTACTACCTCCCACTACAACACCTCGTAAATTCAAATGTGAATTTAATTGATAAAATGTGGGTTAAAAGGGAAGAATTAGTGAAAATCCTGAAATTGGGGTCAAAATGAGTACCGAGGGCAAAATGGTAATTTGCCAGAAACGTAAACCGAGGCATGAAAAATGGAGTTAGGGATCTCAAATGATAAAAATAATGCCGGATATGGATTCAGGACGAAAAATTGAGTGAATAGGCAAGTTTTGAAAATTTTGATGAATAGTGATTTTCCCGATGTAAAAATACTGCGGTATAAGTGTACCGATAAGTGTGAAACTTTTATGAGTATTTTGAGGAAATAAAAATATGTCATGAACCAGAAAAATATATAGACTGTGGATTTGTGATCAGAATTAGTGTTCGGATTAAAGTTAAAACGCGTGTCGGACCCGCGGGTGGTTTAAGTGACTTAAAAGTCACAATTACATAGCATTCCCTCTCTCCTTTCTCCTTCTTCTCCCGCGCGCACAGCCTTCCTCCTTGGCCTTTCCCTTTGATTTTTCTTGGAGCCTTAAACCACTCATTTCTCCACCAATCTTAGCAAAGTTTGTGTTGAAATTTATTGGAAATGGCCTTCTAAACTCATTGGTGCTAGTGGCAAGCCTTGAATCTAGCTCTATTTTGCGAAATCTCCCCTCCAAGGCCGCGGCTCAAGCTTTAGATTTGTGTTCATGGAGCTTCTAGGTGCTTCAATTGAGAAGTATGTTTGGGTGGAGCCTTGTGCCTTGCATTTGGGTGAGTTTCTTTGTATTTAAATGGTTGAATCATAGGATTTGAATTATGAACCCTAAAGAGGGCTTAGTTGATTGATGTGTTTAGAGAGCTCAAATGGAAAATGTGCATTAGATGATTATGTCTTAGAATGATGTATTTGAGCTAGAAATGCAATAAAAATTATTGGTGAAAAATGCTCATAACTTAGGATTTTTGAATGATGCCTAAGATTTGTAAAAAAATGAATTGTGTAAGAAATGGATTGATAAGTTGTTGCATGATGTGTTAATATGATTATATGATGAATGAAAGTGTTAAATTGAATTGAAAAGCCTTGGGGCATACTTCTTGGAGAATTCGAATTACAAAGAAAAGTAAGGAAAAATGATGTAAAAATGGTGTAGTTGAGGTTGAATGATTGAAAATGATGTTTAAATGGATGATGGTATAGTGTGTTATGGTGGAATGAGAAGAAAGAATATGTGATGCATGATGTATTTGGTAATTGATCTATAAAAGAGATTGAAGTAAAATGGTATGGAAAAATAGCCTTAGGCTTAAGTGGTTATATTGGTTAGCATTATTGTGAAGATAATTGACTATATGTGATTGATGGTGGATCATTGTTGTTGATCAATATAGGTTGCCTCATTTTGGATGCTATGGGAGCGGATTAAGCTTGGAGCTTATGCATGGAGCATTGGCTCGGTGTTGAGGTAACCTTTGGAACTGGGGTTTAGTCCCTTGTGTGCTCCACCACACCTAGTGGAAGGTTGTGGTTGGATTTTGTGTCATTGGACATTGTGTGATTATGTGTTTCATGCTTTATTGCATGTTATGTGTGAAATTGTTTGGTCACTGGCCAGTTGACGTGTGTTGGTTTGGACATCCGCTGGATAATTCCGCTGGGAATTCCAGTTGGGTTTTGCCGTGGGGTCGGCTCTGGGAGCGACACCAGGATGATCCAAACGTGGGACTTCCGCTGGATAGGGCTCATGAGGAGTTCCAGTTGGGTTTTGCCATGGAGTCTTCTCAACCATGGGAGAGGCGCCAGGAAGGTCTCGGGAGTTATAAGATGGAGTCCTTGAACGTAATCCAATTGTGGATGTTCTCGGTTTGTCTCAAGTTGTTTGTGATATTGTATGTCATGCATTTTACATAAATGTCATTGTTGCACATTGAGTGAGCCATGGGGTGGAGAAGCCTCCAGGGCCCTTGGTTTATTGAGATATATTTGTATATCTCACCCCGTGTTTGGGGGCATCATTTCAGGTTAGGTTGAGCCTGGAGGAGTGGAGCATGAGGTGTATATGGGAGGCACAGTGTGTTGAGGATTTGATTGGGACACATCTAGCATATGTTTAATGTTTTGGTTTTAGAGCATGAACTTGTGCATGTTGAAAATGCCATGCCTTGTATGTTCATGACTATATGTTGAGTACTTCAAAATTGATGTATATTCATGCCTTCAGTTTCTATTGTTATTTTGGTGAGCATGGGACTTGTCCATGGCCACACCTAATGTATTTTGAGGCATTGAACATTTATGATATAACATGAGCCATATGAGGTGCAAATGGCAACATAATTGGCGAATGAGGTAAATAATATATTGGTATTAGATTATGTATGATGAAAGGGCCTAGAGCCTACATTAGTGTATGTGTAAGGTTTATGTGGAGTATTAAGGTGTTAGGAATGGATTACACCACTCATTTTGAACTGAAAAAGCTGTCATCTGTCATTTTTGAGGCATAGTAATCGATTACCCAAGCATGGTAATCGATTATCATGCAACAGGGGACGAAATTCTTGCTTCTGTCTGCCTGGTAATCGATTACCAGAGCCTTGGTAATCGATTACCTAGTGGAGTAATCGATTACCCAAGCTTGGTAATCGATTACCAGAGAACAGGGGACTGAAAATTGGCTACTGCCTCATTTTGGTAATTGGTGGTAATCGGTCACCACCCCCTGGTAATCGATTACCATAGTGTAAATTTTGAAAATTCATGTTTTTCTAGACTAAAACAAAGGGCATAACTTGGTCTGTGGAACTCCGATTGGTGTGCGGTTTAAAACCACGCGTAGGTTATGAAAAGGGCTATGACATGATAAGTGATGGGAGTCAAAAGATAAGTTTAAGTTAATTGAGTAATAAGAAAGTTAGTGAATGTCAATAAGTTTATGCTTCCGCTAGTTTTGCATTTACAATTACGGAGTTGTTTTGATTAGTTACGGAAATGGTAAATTGTTTAAAATGAGGAAGTAATAAAAGGAAAAAATTTGCCGTAATTTAATTAACTCAATTTCTGTGATTGTAACTGCGCTTAATACCATATTTGTTGATAACACACCGGTCCGGTAACGGGGTGTTACACCCACACTCTTTCTCTCTCCTCCTATTTCTCTTTATCGATTTACATAATTTACAACCTGAATTTATATTTGAATCTAAATTCAATCAATGATTAATGGCATGATAATTCTGCTGGATGAATATAATTTTCGAAATTCCTTGATTCTGATATAATTGAACACAACAGAAACCACAAAAATACAAAAAAAAACCACAAATAATCTCTTCCTTTGAAATCGAATCAACTTATCTCCTTCTTCTTCTTATCTTGTTTTTCACCTTGAAGTGGGAAAATGATTTTTCTTCTCTCTATGTTATGCCCAACAACAGGCATACCTAATCCCATAGCATAGGGCATCTGGGTTTGTTTCTTCTTGACACCCCTTTTCAATTTTTTATGTAAATGCTCATAACAATGGATGGGTTTGATGAATTGAGAAAAAAAGCTTACACCTTTTTTTGATGCTGAAGCGCCTTAAAAGAGAGAGAAAGGAGATGAGAGAGAAAGAATGAGAGGCAATGAGAGAGAGAAATGAGTTTATTTTATATAGTAAAACTCCACCATTGGATAAGATTATAATCTAACAGTATTGAAAGGGTAGGTAAAATAAGAGTAGGCAGGAAGAGTGTGGGAGGTAATAAGGAGAAATTAAAGGGAAAGAGTTTATTTTATTTTGCAAATCTCCACCATTAGATGAGATTGTAATCTAACGGTGTTAAGAGAGGTAGGTAAAGATAGGCAAAATAAGAGTAGGCAGAATAACTTATCCCATATAATAACCATGTAAACAATATTAATGATTTATGGATAAATCTAATGGTTAATTTTATTTTATTTTAAAAAAATATTTTTCATATTATATGAGATAATTTTATTTCATGTAGTATATAAAAAATGGATAGGATATAGTAATAAGAAGAGAGAGAAAAAAATGGGTATGACTTATTTTGTGGGTGTGAACCATGAGAAACATTTTTTTTAACTCTTTATCTTATCAATTCTCTCTCTCATATTTCATTACTATTGATTTATCTATAAACCATTAAAATTTTGTTGGGTCATGTTTGAGAGGGTCCATTCCGAAAGGAAGTTTTAAGGACGAAGAACTTTAAAACATTTGCTGGTTCTAATATTGAAATTTAATTATGAAAAAATTGATCGATGTTTTACTAAATGGATATAATAAAAATTTAAAATGGATACCGAATAAATGTTATTGAAGTGTATAAGAGATTTTCAATTTAAAAATATAATAGTATATATTTACATCTTATGTTTCTTTGCAAAATTGATGTATTTATAAGTCTAGTTTCTTTTTTTGTTAAATTATTGAATATTAAATATAATATACACTACATCAATTAAATTTTTTATTTAATATCAAAATATATCCTAACATGTTAAAAACTAGGGGTGTTAAACAAACAAGGGGCATTTGGCTCGGCTCGTAAAGGCCTGAGCTTACTTATCTAAAATTGATTGTTGGCACCAGGTTTGGACTTGTATAAAAGCTCGTTTAATAAAAAGGCCTTAGGCTCCAATTCAAAAGCTCGGCCTTAAAGCCTCTCAGGCCAGCCTAGTATAATATTTTTTATTTATATTTTATATTTTTTTATACTACTTGCAATCGCCCTCTCTTTCTCTTTAATCTATTTCACCCTATTTTATTGGTTAAACATATTTTTTTGAATGATTTTGTTCTATATTATGTTGTTTGCATATAAATTGAATTTATGAATACTTATGAAATTAATAGTTTTGTTTATTGTATATTCTGTTTCGATAAATTTTCGTTGTATTATTTTTTTAAGGGAAAAATATTTATGCAGTTAATGCAGATAAGTTATCTGCATATATTCCCAAAACGACGTCATTTTGGTATTGAAATCTTAAAAAATTATAAATACAAAGACTATTATAACCCTGAAATAAATTAAAATTACAAAAATACCATGGTTTTCGCCCCAAAATGACGTCGTATTGGACTTACTGCAAATAACTTATTTGTAGTAACTGCAGAAAAAGCAAACTTTAAACAGGCTAACAGGCTAAACAAGGCTTTTACTTTTTGTAAATAAGTCAGGCCACAGGCCGATAGTATATTTATAATAGGTAGCAGTCTTGGTTAGGCTAACATATTTAAACACAGGCTTAGCCTTTTAAGACCAAAACTCAGCTCGGCTCGGCCCGTTAACACTCCTATTAAAATCTAATATTTTTAGAATTAACATGTTGTATTGTATCCCATGTGGGTATTAGGGCATGTTTGTGCATAGTATAGGACAATGCCTGATAGTATAAGACCCGATAGTATAAGACCTGATTGCATAAGACCTGATTAAATTTTAATACTATCCAGCGTTTGGAATGATATTGTATAAGATAATATCCTCCAATATTTTAAAAATTAATATATTAAAAAAATTATTTTAATATATAAATATTTAAATGATATATTAGTTCTTGGGAATTGTACATGTAAGCAATATTAATACCTCAACCCCTTATCAGGCCTAATCCACCACTCTTAGGCCGGATTAAGTTATACATCATTTTGATGTATAAAGGGGTCCTGCTGTATAAGCTTATACTATACGATGGTCTCATCAAATAACTGAAAATGTCATAACGTATAGTATAAGCTCATACTATCAGGCCTTATACATCACACCAAACAGGCCCTTAGTGCAACATAGGTTATAGCTAGAATTACGTTTGCTGTAAAAAAAAAATTTTAAAAAAAAATATTACACTGTAACTTGTACTATTTGGATATAATTTTGGGTTCTCAAAATCCATGTTACGGTCAGTAAATTTGAATTTGAACTTTGAAGAGGGTAAAAATTTTAAACTTTTTTACCGAGTAAAATTAATTTTATGCATGAGATTTATAAATTTTTTAAATATATACATATATTTATATTTTTAAAGTGATTTTTTTGTTTATCATTTAAATAAAAAGTCTTTTACCAAAAAAATAAAAAGTCTCTTCTAAATTTTTTACAATATAATTCTCAAACTCAAAATTAATTTTTTAAACATCTATTATTTCAAAATTAATTCTTATAGAATTTAAACCAAACGTAGCCTTAAAAGAAGAATGTAATGATATTTAAAAGGAAGATGAAGTGTTTCTCTCTACACTTTTGTGCGGGGGTAAACAATGATATATGCAGCAGTTTATTTTGTTATTGGTAATATCAAGTCTAGAAGGAGCAAATCTTTACTATTCTTACAGTTCGTTACTATAAAAAATAAGAGGGTTGTTTTTCTTATTTTGAATAAAAAAATCAATTTTTCAGCAAGCACAAATTTTATATGAGATTCAATTTAAATTTTTTCTTTCCTCTATTCTTTCTTCACTCTCTTTCTTGTGTATTTGTTGGAAGAAATTTTTTTTTATGCAACATAAATAAAATCCCCTAAAATTAATTTTTGTGACATTATCTATTAACTATAAAATAGTGGATTGAAAAAATTGCAACTACTCACTTTTCTCATTCTAAAGAAATTTTCGTGTAAAAGAAAGAAAGTGGTACTTTGTTGGACGGCGATTGAGTGAAAAGACATGATTTATGGTAAAAGTAAAAGAGTTACAAAAGGAAGAAACGGGTATATAACAGTCAACAACTTACCTATAAGCTTGTTGTCAAAACAAGAGTACCAATATAGAATTCTCATTCTCATTCATAATTTTCCTCATACTCATAGGTCAATTTATATACAAACACTATCTCAAATTGGGTAACAGCTACCTCTAATAAAGGAAACAAACTCTTAATTTTATCCTATAGAATAACATCTAAACAACCTTATGAATCTATCCTATACAAATTCTAGTAGGAACAGAATCATAACAAACCAGAAACTAATTCCTAACTATTTTGAATTTAAACATTCCAACACTCCCCCTCAAGTTGGAGCAAAGATGTCAATCATGCCCAACTTGGTTGTTGCTTCTTGAAGTACTTTTCCTGACACTGCTTTAGTTAGGACGTCTACAAGTTGGTCTTCGAATCTAACAAATGGAAAGTTAATAATACCTTGATCCAAGTTTTCCTTTATGAAGTGTCTATCCACTTCAACATGTTTAGTTCTATCATGTTGAATTGGATTGTGAGCAATTGCAATTGCTGCACTGTTGTCACAATGAAGATCCATTGGCTGTTTGCAATTAATTCCCATGTCTTTGAGAACACTTCTAATCCATAGCAACTCACATACACCTTGAGCCATACCTCTATACTCAGCTTCTGCACTTGATCTAGCCACCACTTTTTCTTTTTTGCTTCTCCATGTGACAAGATTGCCTTCCACAAATGTAAAATAACCAGAAGTTGACTGTCGTGTCGTTTTGTCTCCTGCCCAGTTAGAATCAGTGAAGCCAATAATAGATAATGAATTATTTTTAGAGAACAACAGTCCTTTTCCTGGAGCTCCCATTAAATACCTCAAAATCCGATAAACTGCCTCCATATGATCTATACTTGGAGAGTGCATGAATCTACTAACTACACTTACTGCATAAGATATATCTGGCCTAGTATGTGATAGATATATTAACCTTCCAACTAATCTTTGATATCTACTAATGTCAGTAGCAACTTGATCTGGATAAATGCCTAACTTATGATTCCTTTCAATTGGTGTTTCAACTGGTTTGCAGGCCAGCATTCCAATTTCATTTAAAAGATCCATAGTATACTTCCTTTGAGAGAGAAATATGCCCTGCTGAGACCTTGATATTTCAATGCCCAAAAAATATCTAAGTTTTCCTAGATCCTTCATCTCAAATTCAGAACTCGGGTATTTTTCTAATTTTTTTATTTCGCAATAATCATCCCCAGTCAAAATCATATCATCTACATAAACACTTAATGCAGTTACCTTTCCTTTCTGATATTTTATGAAGAGAGTGTGATCAGCATTGCTCTATTTGTATCTGAAATTCTTCATGGCTAGTGAGAACCTTCCAAACCATGC
>JAVKPL010006280.1:0-25971 GCA_032173675.1 Gastrolobium villosum
TCTCACAGCTTGTGGCTTCGCAGGGAAACTTCCCACTTGAGAATCACCAAACTCCTCATTATCTGTATCTTCCATGTAACTTGACTCAGGATCAAGAAAGGTCACACGCTTGACATGTTTTGGGCTTGGAGTTTCACTATTATGTTCATTTTCCTTGATAGAACAAATCTCTGAAGAACAAGAAAGATAACTAGAACTTGAGCCTGATTCTGTGGTGTCAGAATTACTGTTAAACCCTCTGCCATCTCTATGCACATCCAAACTGCCTGTACTCTTATCATGCACATCAAAAGCAGTGTTTGATGATCCAAGTGCACCAGTATCCAAATTTGAAGACACAACAGAATCCTTTTTGTGATGAGTTTTGGAAAGAGGTTGGATAACTGGCACAGAGAAATCATGAGACTGAGAAGGAGCTGAAAGAACCAGTTTTTTGAAAACCCATGAAGCAAAAAGTGCAATATCAGCACCCCATGAATGGAAAACCAGGAAACAAAGAGTAAAAAACTTGGCAATAGAGGGAGAGACATAGAGAGAAAGGGAGATAATTTGTCCTATGAGAGCGATGATGACTGTGATAAGGAGAGGAGGCAAGAGAAGCAAAGATGGAAGAATAATGGTTGAATTGAATAGGAAAAGCAGAAAGGAGTGAGAAGTAAACAAGTTGACCGAAGTAGAGGGTGAGAGGAAGTTTAAGGCATCGGTAGTGGACGTGTTCCCAACCTTTGAATGGAAATTACTTGGAAAATAAACGAAAGGGGCCATGACTTTCAAATCAAAGTGTATTCGTCTATCCAGCACAAGTGAAAATCAATAGGTTTGATCGAATATTTATACATTATTTTTGGGCTCGAAGATGAGTAAGCCCAATACGATATTATTTTGGGCCCAATATCAAAATTATTATCGTATCGTAATCGTTGATTTTCATCAATTAATGATTATCATTTATTGTGAATTATTACGTAATTAATGAATTTAATTTTTTGAAAATAATAATAGTTAATAGAAGAAAATTAACAATTAAGATATGATAGTAATGTTGATAATAAAATTATTTGATAATAATAATATCTTATCCATTATTTCTAATAGCCCCATACTCTGAATTAGTTTTATAACCAATTTAAAGAGTCAAAACTTAATTTACAAAAAAAAAATGTCAAAACTGATGTGAAAATACCTGAGAAAACCAATTTGCCATAATTAGATGTCACGTTAACTTAGAAAAAAAAACTATTCAGCTCCTTGGGGAGGAGTCATTTGCTGCGTCACTCTCTTCAATAGTGTGTCACCGTTTTGTTTCTTTTTCTTTCTATATTGAATTGTGTTGTCACTCACATGTCATTTATGAGATAATTATGATGTATTATGTGTTTGTTTCTTTGATTTTGTTTTCTATTTATTTTTATCATTCTGTTTCACTGTTTAGGTTGACAAGGCTTATGAATTGGCTTTTTGACCATTTTATCCTTCATTAATTTATTAATAATCACTTTATCCCTTATTTAAAGTTCCTACCAATCTACCATTTCTTTAATAGTTTAACTTGAAGATTTAATCGATCAAATGGTCAAAACTGAAAAAAAAATAGTTGACTTGAAGATTTAATCGATTAAATCTCCCTCTTAATCGATTAAATATCCATCTTAATTGATTTAATCGATTAAAACTTATATTTAATCGATTAAACATCTCAAATGAGCGTGAAAGCATTGATTGAATGAAACAAACACGGTATTAGAGGTTATTTGAATTTCGAATTTAATGTAATAGGAGTTGATTGTGATTTGTATGTAATAGGAGCTGATTGCGTCCTATTAAATACAAAACGCAATCAACTCCTATTAAATACAAAACGCAATCAGTTTCTATTAAATACATCAACAAATATGCTGTATTTAATCCATGTGAAGCCCTGTGCCATCTCTTTAAATGACATAACTTAAAGGTATAAAAAAAATGACATAACTTATGTTATTTAAAATGACAAATCTCTTTAAATGACATAACTTAAAGGTATAAAAAAAATGACATAACTTATGTTATTTAAAATGACAAACATCAAGCCCAAAAAAAAAAGAATATAAATAAGTGGTCCATTTGAAATTTTTGGATACTCAACAAATATTATAGAGTCCAATTTAATCCCTTAAAAAAAACTCAAACTGTGATCCTTTTAAGATTCAAATTATGGATATTCTTTAAATTTAGATATATCACGATTTCGACCAACTGAGCCTATTTTGGAATTCAGAGGGATTGGAAGTTAACTTTATTTTTATGGGATTAAATTGTGCCCATAATTTTTGTTGAGGATCCAAAAGACATTTTACTCTTTTATTTTTCCTAGAAATTTGTGTCTGCACTTGCACATAACCGTTGCAAAAAGGGGAAGGATATTGTAAAAAAAAAAGGGAGGATATTGTAACAACCAAGTTTTTTTACTACCATATTACTACCAATCAATCTTACCGTTAGATCGCTTATGTTGATCCAGCGGTTATATGTATTTCCATCTTTGTTTGGTTATGATTTCTAAATTTAATATTTTATATTTATTTCCACCTTTGTATGGTTATGATTTCCCATTTTTAAAGCTTTCAATTTAAATTTGGGGAATCATAACCATACAAAGATAAAAATAATTATAACCGTTGGATCAATATAAGCGATCTAACGGTAAGATTGATTGGTAGTAACATGGTTGTAATACAACTTGGTTATTACAATATCCTTCCCCTATTAAAATTTTTATTTAATATCAAAACGTGTCCCAACATATCGAAATATGACATTTTTTAGAATTAACGTATCGTCGTGCCCCGTGTCCGTGTCCGTGCATTATAGCGGGAGATAAGGTGCGGGCTAGAGCAGTTTTCAAAATTGTCAATTTCTGAAGTGAGCTTAAAATTTTGAGCAAAGTGTTTCTTGTCAATATTTCCATTACCCCGTGTGGTAGTTGTCGAGAATAGCCAATGGGATAAAAGTTGACTTGAAGTTTTGAGGGTGTAACAGCCCGTTGTACACCGGTATTGTTAACATTAATTATGATATTAAGCGCAGTTACAACCACAGCAATTCATTTATAAAAAATGAGAATAAACTTTTTCCGATTATTACGCGAACAGTAAAAGTATAAAAAAGCGTAATAATAAAAAGCTGTGATCGTAACTGAAACACTAGCGGAAGACTTTCTTAACTGTTTATACACTTTATTTTATCACATACAAGATACTAAGGGGTTCCCATAAACCCACTTAGCCAATTCCTCACTTTTTACGTTTTTACCACTTAACCGGATTTGCTAATTTGTTTTTCTACGAACACAAAATAAAAATCCAAACTTAAACTCCAGGTTATCTTTTTTCCTTATTCACTTACCTTTCTAACAAGCTATCACACACTCGATTCCGAGCTCGTGAGCTCCGGTTATCGCCGTTTGAAGTTGGACCAACAACATTGCCAACCAACTCCAAAACAGCCTAAAACCTCCAATCTTCACGGAATAAACTGAACCTAACCGCCCAGCCACTATCTCTCAAATTTTTACACCATAAACTAGACACCTCAAACTTCGATTTGATATGTCGAATGCTTAATTTGACCAAGTAACGAAGCGGGAATTAATTTCCCTAAACTGCCCCAGATCTGCCCACTAAAACAGGCCAGAACAGGGCAGTCCGTGTTTTCAACCACCCAGGGCTGCGCACACGACCAATGATCCTAGGATTTTGACACAACGTAGGGGACATCTTAAGCTTCAAAATGGCATATCGCACGTCCCAATTGGACCACTATGGAGAGAGATATGCTCTCCCGAAGTTCACCCAAAAACTGCCAATTCTATAGAAATTTCGCCAGTTTCCTTTGTATTTCCTAAAATCCCCAAATTTGCATAAGCTGTTTAACACTACTAATACACCTGAAATCCAGCAAAATCCAATGGGTGGCACGCACAAGGACCAACAACGCCTTGGGGCACTTACAACCCAATCCAATATACACTTAAAACATAAACAGTTTACTTTCAAATCCTTTATAGTTTCAATCACTAACTTTCAATTTCATGCATAAAACATAATACGGTTAATCATAAACCTAAAATAGGCCTAAGGCCCTTCCATCATATTACATACATCCATAATACATTTACCACACTGGATTACATTTACATTTACAACTTTAACTTTAAACTACAAATGTTTACTTATTACAACTAAACTTGCCAAATAAATCCATAAACCAAAATGACATGTATGATACACTGAAACAAAACATGCATCACTACTCCACTCATCATCATGCGGGCTTCTTGCCCGCTGCTCCATATCCACTGGTACACCCTGAAATAAATGCCCCGAGACGGGGTGAGATATACGGATATATCTCAGTAACCAAGAGATTCTGGAGAAAACTCCGCCCAATGGTTCACTTCGATGTATATCAATAATATAAAAACAACACCACTGTTATAAAACGGGATAAAGCAAGGGATTTAGAGAAAGGGGGAATATATCAGAACAACTACGATATGCGGGATGGTAGCTACCAATACCACGCCATGTCCTCGGCTATACGCCTATGGGTACTACCCCTGGCGTGTTCAGAGAACAACCCACCAAGGTACCCCTTCCAACCATATACACCCGAGACTACCTAGTGTGCTCCTATCTGGATAACACACCACGACCCTGGGTCAACTGGAACTCCCTCTCGGAGACCTATCCAGTGGAAGTCCGGAAACACTTGCCCAACACAAAAATCTACTTGATTTGGTGATAATGCACATGCATGGTGTACCATTGCCATCAACTAGCAAGGTGGAACACAAAAGGGGAACAAGCCCCAGTACCAAGAGGTTGATTCACAGGGAACGCCTACACAGAGGACAATTCCACACACTTAGAACTTTAACCACTCATGAATTTCAAAATAGCATGTGTAAATCACATCACTTACCTCAATCCACTTGGAGGCAATCCACTGTTTCACTGTTCCGGTTTTAAATCCAGAGAGAAGTCAGTTTGTCAAAATACGTCAAAATGGAAAACATCAAATCCTCACCTCACACCAGGGAGGGTTCGGCCTTCATAGTCTTAATTTAGGTTTTATTTTTCTAAATTTTCTTTCTCATTTTATTACACTCACTTAGGTTACCCAAAGGCTAGTTCAATCGTCGTTTTTCCGTTTTACGATTTTTACGCAACGTTTTTCGAAATATTACTCTTTAGGCACATTTTTCCACTTTCAACACTCATTATTTTTACATTGATCCTTCCACATGCTAATCACCACACAACCCATCTAATGACTTTTTCATCACACAACACAACACCAAAGTTTTCCAAAACATTAATTTACTCACTTATACAAAAATGACCGAATCTTTGTTAGCCAAACCAAGGATTTCCACTCAATTGCTATGGTCCACAACTCACATAATCACTTCATATCATCATATAATCACACTACAATTCACTATACCACACATTAACACAAAACTCAAAAATCCATTTCATGCACTAAATTTCCTAAGTTAAAATTCACTTTTTTTCGCTTAAAATTTTCATTGCATTTCTAGCATTAATACATCATTCTAAGACATTATCATCTAATAGACATTTTCCATTTCAGCTCTCTAACATCACCAATCACAAAATCCCCCTTTAGGGTTCATGAAAATAAACTACAATCAAACCATTAAAATGGGGTGGAAACATACTCATAGATGCTAACCCAAGACTCCCCCAAGCAATGGAAGCTCAAATGACTCCAAGAACCTTCATTTTTTTCCATAAATTCGCAACTGGTTTTGGCTTGGATCTCCCCAAAGAGATGGTTTCAAGGCTTAAGAGTGCTTCAAATGTGTTTAGAAGGTTGTTTCCAATAAATTTCAACACAAAAATCACTTAATTTGGTTAAGAAATGGTGTAGTTATGGAGAAAAGAAAATTTTGAGTGAAGATGGTGGTGAGGGGCTGCCATGTGCGAAACACTGTGTTTAAGCTATTGCGCGCGAATTTCTCTCGATTTCACTAAACGTTCATAAATTCAAAACTTATTTAGAAATTCTAATTTTTAACATTAACTAATGTCCTTTAATTATACTTGATCAGATTCCGGATCATTCGGAGAAAAATATTTCGTTGGCACGAAATCATAGAAATCATATTTCCTAACTCTATAAACCATTTATAACTCATATTTGAAACCTAGAGCTCAAAATTCCACTGGCACGTTTTACGGTGCAATCTTACTGCGGTATTTTTACCCGTGAAAAACACTATTCACTGATTTTTCTGAAACTTGCCCATCCACTCAATTTTTCGTTATGAATCCATTTCCAGACTTATTTTTATCATCTGAGACCTTCTACTCAATTTTTATCTTCCTAGGGTTGCGTGTTGGCTAATTACCGTTTTGCCCTTTCTTTGTATTTTGGCCTAATCTTTGGGATTTTCACTAATCCTTCACTTAATTACTCACTTAACACTTTAATTACTTAATTTAGAATTGTGAGGTGTTATAATCACCCCACCTTTTAGAATTTTGTCCGCAAAATTACATCTTAACGGTCCCGTAACACGGGGTGTAATCGAAAATCTCATTTCTGTGGTATCCATGATTACTTAATCCTTCACAAACTTGATAACTTCGGGTATCTGACCCCTTAACTCATTATATCTTTCATTGTTTCCTTAAACCACTGTTGCTTTTTCACTCACTGTAATTCATCATATACTCATTTTACACTTGTCATTTATGGCGCCACGACCTTCAATTCGCAATACTTTAAGCTCTTCACGGCTTACGGTTACACTTTCACCAATTCATCGGTAATAGACGACCACATTACAATTTGTTTGTCTCACTTCATCTCATTTTCATCTTCATCTGTCTTTCTGACCTAATGTCATTCCCAAAATCTTTAGTTGTTTCCATAATAGGCTCTAACCGTTCTCATGTATCTTCACACTTTCTTTAGCACTTAACTTTTTTCACTGTCCTCACTGTTTCAACCATACTCAGACATACTAGTCCGTTCCATTACTGTTACTACTCTTATGATTTATTTGTTTTCTTAGCTTTCACCGAAGCACATCCTTTCTAGTTTCCAGGGCACTTGTCGTTTCTCATGATTCCGACTCACATTGAATTCTATACTCATATAATTTATTTTTCCTTGTCACGTTTCTTTACCTCTTCTTAGGTACTCATAACCATATCTTTCTCTTCATGATACGAAATTTACAATCCTCACAATAGTTTATATTTCCGATTAACCTTTTAAGGTTCTTTAACCACAATACACTCCTGAATTTTTCTATCTACTAATCATATTCATAATTTACTCTCACTTTTACTCTTTTCATTAACTGAACCATCTCAACTTTATCAACTCAGTCAGCTCAATTCTATACTCAGACCTCTCACGGTCTAAACACAACACTCATCAATGACCTCCATATCGAGGACTCAGGTTTAATATTTTCACCCACTAACTATTTTCAACTTTCATTCCACTCCGATGTTATAACTTATCCTTATGTTCCACTCATTTATACCTCTTTCTCGTAATCATCATCATTTAATCCTGGATGTCAAACTCAAAACACTATTACTTTACGGCTTTACTCACTTCCACTAACACTTTGGAACGAATCAATTTCCGACCCACTTCACTATTAACTGATGGACTATTCAAAATGCCATATCTCTCATATACAAGTCCTATTCGCTAGGAATCCTTGACACTCAATTATCAAGTCACTTAAAATTAATTCCATTATTGCCACTACTTCTATAATTCACCACCAGTTGGTATATCAGTCTCTCAGAATATTCCAAGTTACCACAAACACTCATCCATACGTCATTTGTCCTTACCCACAACAACATCAACACTATGCATTTTCCACACACTTCCACCATAAGTGGCATATGCGATTATATATAACACTTCTCAATCTACTTTTCCAGCAAAACCAAGCTATTCACTTTTTAGTAATCAATTACAACTATAGTTCCATCTATTAATACACGTTCGCACTTGACTCTATTTCAATTTATCTTTTCCTTAGGGCTAACAATTTACTGTTTTAACTTGAAATCTTGATCATCACTAGCCTCCCTAGAAGGACACTTTGAAATTCTTACACACTAATCCACAACTCTTATATCCAAATCTGACATACTATTGTCCATTTACAAATATATGACCTCGCATCTTGTTAACCATATGGAAAAACTCTCCCAATACAGTGGGTAACAACATTCACAGGTTTAACCCCTCGAGCTCTTGTTGTCCTAAGGGCCCTAGATGCCATGACCCACCGATCAGAGAATCCACCCATATGATCCATGCCGTAAAATGACTTACTACTAGCTGTCCCTATTCTAAGGCATCCCCCAAATGTTTCTTCTTTGTGCATTTACATAAATTATCTCTACCATACTAACCGTTACCCCAATGTGGAACACTTCCTCGTTTCTCATTACTCATATCAAGTACTACTAGTCTCCGGGAACTTAGCCCGTACAGAGATAGCTACACGCTCCTGACACATAGGCCCCACTGAGATCTTCCTACTATCAATTCATATTACCTGCACCCAGTGCACAGAGAAATTTATACTCATAATATATCTGTATATGACGGCAAAACTGGTACTCCGTACACTCCAGATCACACATGGACCCGGTCCATTTGGTGTCTGTATCACCTCTATATATAACATCCAAACTATTTTGTATTACCACATGGGCTGCCCCCATAATCTTAGTAGTAGTGGTATAATATACACCTGTTACATATAAGTTAATTCTTCTTACTCTCTCGTGTCATTCTTCTCACTGGTAGTTTACTTTCGTTTCGGTTACCCCTCTGACCTGGTTTATAACATAGTCACTATTATAATAATCCACATTCTCTTCGTAATTTCGTACACGTTTTCTAACTCGTAAGAGTTCCTTCTGTCTTGTTACCGTTCAGTCCATAGTCCATTATCTCTTCCTTGCTTATTCTTCTCACAGATTGTTTACTCTTTTACTTTGACTAATCACTTGCCATGGTTCATAACATAATCTCTAATCCATAATTCCTAAATTTTCTCAAAGTTCTATACACATCTCACATCTCTTAGTATAAGTTTCATATTTCCCATCACACAGGGATCTTCCAATCATTTACGTCGAATCACAGAGAACTACTTCACCTCAATCCTTGCAGAAATTTACATTAATCCTTGCACTAAAATTCTACATCATTCTTGCACTTAAAACTGCTCGTCCGTCTTTGCACTGACAATTATACCTTAGCTCACTAACTAATCTTATCATTTTCATCTTGACATTACACATTAACTCTTTTGCTGACCACATAATTCCACACTCTCTGCACACTTTACACATCAGTTCTTTCGTTAACCACTTAATTTCACACTTTATTGCACTTAGTTCACACACTAACCACTCGGTTTCACATTAGGTTGTACCTTAGCTCATTCTCTAATCATATCATCTCACCTTATTGTTATACAATAATAACTCACAAAATCATGCCATCGTTCTAGTCCATTGCCTGCTACGGCTCACATAACATGCGCTCAATACTGTAGAGCAACTCATCAATTTTCCTGATCACTTCCACCCTTGGTGGTTGTAGATTGTCTCTTTACCTTGTAAATACCTTTACTCCGTCTATCACTCCGTATCGAATACCAATATTTCATAAGCGCACTACTATGAGTAGTACATACACATATGCCACAAGATCGTAATTTCTTTACAATTCTCATTACTTTCGTACAAATTACTGCACATCTCAACCATCCTATTCCTTTATCACTGATACGTCTGCCAATCTGAGTCGACCTCCACTATCTGCAATAGTATCTTCATGGTACATATATCTTGTGCCATCCATGGCGATTCCTTCACTTTTCCTTATACACACTCCACATAATAATATACACATAATTAGTTCACCTCACTTGTGTTTAGCCAACACTATCTCTTTATGGAATTCACTCCCATATTTCAATATCTCTCACATTACCAATCTACCAGCATCATACTTTCACGTGGTCAAACCTCGTAGGATTACTCATCACATATTCTATTTGTTTCTCTGCTTGAACCATCCCAATTCATTCAAGTGCACCGCACTTGTCCTGGTCTCATAACCGCTAATCAAACATGACGTGTTTAACTCACACATACGCATATATGTTCCCTTTTCTCAATAATTCTTCAGGTTCAAAACCTCTCGCCTTGATGAAGTCTATTCACCAAGACCACTTGTACATAATTGTCTTACTATACTACACATATACTTGGAATTTCACCAATCTCAAAAGCTCATCTCTGTTATATGTTTATTTTTCATAGTACTGCAAAGTCCATCTATGCTCATATTGTACATATCATAAATTGTACACCACTGTTGCTTATAATACACTTTTCTTTTGACTTTCATCGAAGTCAGATATAATATTTATGTCTGTTCTTTTTATGCCTTCTAATATTCATACTTGACTTACTGTCGTCCTCTGTCCATGGAGCAGTTAACACTGCAGCCACAACATCAGGCTAAAGACTCACACTCGGTGCTTCAAGGTTACTACGCAGGCTTCTTACGATGACCACACATGTAACACAAAGGAATGGGTTGATCAGACCCACACTAAGGAATTACATATACAGTAATCGATAAGAATCTACATACAACTATGCAGCACATAACACATCTATATATATTTTATCAGAGTTCCCTAACAAAACTGCTCTGATAACATAAAATGTAACAGCCCGTTACGTACCGGTATTGTTAACATTAATTATGATATTAAGCGCAGTTACAATCACAGCAATTCATTTATAAAAAATGAGAATAAACTTTTTCCGATTATTACGCGAACAGTAAAAGTATAAAAAAGCGTAATAATAAAAAGCTGTGATCGTAACTGAAACACTAGCGGAAGACTTTCTTAACTATTTATACACTTTATTTTATCACATACTAGATACTAAGGGGTTCCCATAAACCCACTTAGCCAATTCCTCACTTTTTACGTTTTTACCACTTAACCGAATTTGCTAATTTGTTTTTCTACGAACACAAAATAAAAATCCAAACTTAAAGTCCAGGTTATCTTTTTTCCTTATTCACTTAGCTTTCTAACAAGCTATCACACACTCGATTCCGAGCTCGTGAGCTCCGGTTATCGCCGTTTGAAGTTGGACCAACAACATTGCCAACCAACTCCAAAACAGCCTAAAACCTCCAATCTTCACGGAATAAACTGCACCTAACCGCATAGGCCACTATCTCTCAAATTTTTACACCATAAACTAGACACCTCAAACTTCGATTTGATATATCGAATGCTTAATTTGACCAAGTAACGAAGCGGGAATTAATTTCCCTAAACTGCCCCAGATCTGCCCACTAAAACAGGCCAGAACAGGGCAGTTCGTGTTTTCAGCCACCCAGGGCTGCGCAAACCACCAATGATCCTAGGATTTTGACACAACGTAGGGGACATCTTAAGCTTCAAAATGGCGTATGGCACGTCCCAATCGGACCACTATGGAGAGAGATATGCTCTCCCGAAGTTCACCCAAAAACTGCCAATTCTATAGAAATTTCGCCAGAGTTTCCTTTGTATTTCCTAAAATCCCCAAATTTGCATAAGCTGTTTAACACTACTAATACACCTGAAATCCAGCAAAATCCAATGGGTGGCACGCACAAGGACCAACAACGCCTTGGGGCACTTACAACCCAATCCAATATACACTTAAAACATAAACAGTTTACTTTCAAATCCTTTATAGTTTCAATCACTAACTTTCAATTTCATGCATAAAACATAATACGGTTAATCATAAACCTAAAATAGGTCTAAGGCCCTTCCACCATATTACATACATCCATAATACATTTACCACACTGGATTACATTTACATTTACAACTTTAACTTTAAACTACAAATGTTTACATATTACAACTTCACTTGCCAAATAAATCCATAAACCAAAATGACATGTATGATACACTGAAACAAAGCATGCATCACTACTCCACTCATCATCATGCGGGCTTCTTGCCCGCTGCTCCATATCCACAGGTACACCCTGAAATAAATGCCCCGAGACGGGGTGAGATATACGGATATATCTCAGTAACCAAGAGGTTCTGGAGAAAACTCCGCCCAATGGTTCACTTCGATGTATATCAATAATATAAAAACAACACCACTGTTATAAAACGGGATAAAGCAAGGGATTTAGAGAAAGGGGGAATATATCAGAACAACTACGACATGCGGGATGGTAGCTACCAATACCACGCCATGTCCTCGGCTATACGCCTATGGGTACTACCCCTGGCGTGTTCAGAGAACAACCCACCAAGGTACCCCTTCCAACCATATACACCCGAGACTACCTAGTGTGCTCCTATCCGGATAACACACCACGACCCTGGGTCAACTGGAACTCCCTCTCAGAGACCTATCCAGTGGCAGTCCGGAAACACTTGCCCGAAGGCTAAAAATATCTACTGGCCAGAGATCTGGTACATAAGTACCCACTGTGATAATGCACATGCATGCTCATGCTGTTCTACACTACTCATACACACTTCCTACCATTGCCATCAACTAGCAAGGTGGAACACAAAAGGGGAACAAGCCCCAGTACCAAGAGGTTATATAACACCTTGTATACTTAAATTTGTATTTCAATATTATATTGGGAAGATAAAAAGGATGGATTAGTGAAAATCCGAGAATTATGGCCAAAATGGGCAAAGAGGGCAAAATGGTAATTTGCCAAAAACGTAAACCGAGGCATGAAAAATGGAGTTAGAGATTTATATGACAAAAATAATGCTGGAAATGGAATCAGGACGGAAAATTGAGTGAATAGGCAAATTTGGGAAAAACTGATGAATAGTGATTTTTAAGTGTTAAATACTGTGGTGTGAGTGTACCGATAAGTGTGAAATTTTTATCAATATTTTGGGGAAAGAAAAATATGTCATGGACTGGAAAAATATGTAGATTAAGAATTTGTGATCATAATTTTTATCGGGATTAAAGTTAGATCGCGTGTGGGACCCGTGTGACCGAAGTCACTTAGCTTCCCACTCTTTTCCCCACGCCCTCTCTCCTCCTTTTCTCCTTCTTCCCCGTGGGTTTCCTTTCCCACTTCAAGAACCATGAACCATTTCCTTCCTTCTCCACCATTTGAGCTTTTCTCCACCAAATCACTTGATTTTGGTGTTGAAATTTATTGTAAACAACCTTCTAAAGCCATTGGTGATACTCCCAAGCCTTGAAACCACCTCCTTTGTGCGTTTTTGGACATGGACAGATCCGACCCATTGATGTTCTTGGAGTTTCTGGGAGTTTTTGGATCTCCTTTGGATTGGTGAAGCCTTGGTGGTGTTCATACACTAGATGGTGAGTATATTTGTGGTATCTTTGTGGTTGATTTTGTAGATCTAGAAATTATGCTTTAAATCTTTAATCTTAGATGTGTGATGATAGAGAGCTCAAATGGAAAAATGCTATTAGATGAAAATGCCTTAGAATGATGCTTGTAAGCTAGAAATGCTATGATAAATTTTGGTGAAAAAGTTAGGTTTTTAACTTAGGAAATTTTGGGTTGAGTTTCATAACTTTGTGAAATTGGCATGTGGTGTAATTGAATAATTGAATGATGGACCATGGGTATAGGTTGATAATATGATTAAATGATTAGTATGAGTGTTAAAATTGAATTGAAAACCGTGTATAACCATCCTTGAAGAATTCGAACCATAGAGAGGTTTGGAGGAAAAATGATGTAAAAGTTGTGTAGTTGAGATGGTATGACATAAAGTGGTGTTTAATTGGATGGTAGGTTAGTATGTTGTTGTGGAATTGGAAGAATGTAAAATGAATGATTACTGTGAGATTGAATGATTGATTTGGAAAATGGTTTGATAATCATGTTGTTGATTATTTAGGTTGCCTCTTTTGGACGCTATGGAAGCGGGTAAGCTTGGAGCTTACGTATGGAGCATTGGCTCGGTGTTGAGGTAACCTTTGGAACTGGGGTTTAGTCCCTTGTGTGCTCCACCACACCTAGTGGATGGTTGTGGTTGGATTTTGTGCCATTGGGCATGGTGTGATTATGTGTGGTCATGCTTTGTTGCATGATATGTGTGAAATTGTTTGGTCACTGGCCAGTTGACGTGTGTTGGGTTTGGACATCCGCTGGATCATTTCGTGACGGAGTGCCAGTTGGGTATGCCATGGGGTCGACTCTGGGAGCGACACCAGGATGAGCCAAACGTGGGACATCCGCCGGATAGGGCTCATGAGGAGTTCCGGTTGGGTTGGCCATGGAGTTTTCTCAACCATGGGAGAGGCTCCAGGATTGTCTCGGGAGTTATATGATGGAGTCCTTGAACATAAATCCAATTGTGGATGTTCTCGGTTTGTCTCCAGTTGGCGGGTGATATTGTATGTCATGCATTTTACATTAATGTCATTGTTGCACATTGAGTGAGCCATGGGGTGGAGAGGCCTCCAGGGCCCTTGGTTTACTGA
The DNA here is from genome assembly GCA_032173675.1 of Gastrolobium villosum. NCBI lineage: Eukaryota > Viridiplantae > Streptophyta > Magnoliopsida > Fabales > Fabaceae > Gastrolobium > Gastrolobium villosum. Next base: position 14,607 of record JAVKPL010006280.1, read on the forward strand.
GATATATTTATATATCTCACCCCGTGTCTGGGGCATCATTTCAGGTTAGGTTGAGCCTGGAAGAGTGGAGCATGAGGTGCATACTGGAGGCACCATGTGATGAGCATTGGATTGGGACACACCTTGCATGTGTTTTATGCTTTAGACTTAGATCATGAACTTGTGCATGTTGAAAATGCCATGCCTTTGTATGTTCATGACTACATGTTAAATTCTTCAATTTGATGTATATGTATGACCTTGGTACCTATTGTATATTTGAGTGAGCATGGGACTTGTCCATTGCCACATTTCTTGTATTTGAAGCCTTGGTATTTATGTTGTAAAATGGTCCATATTTGGTGTAAAATGGCCATTATATTAAAGACTTTGTAAATGATATATTGTGATTAGATTATGTATGATGGAAAGGCCTAGAGCCTACATTAGAGTATGTTTAAGTGTTGTGCGGAGTACTAAGGTGTTAGGGATGGATTACACAACTCATTTTGGGCTCAAATCCTGTAATCTGTCACTTTTGCTGCATAGTAATCGATTACCCAAGCATGGTAATCGATTACCATGCAACAGGGGACGAAATATATGCCACTGTCTCCACTGGTAATCGATTACTGAGGCTTGGTAATCGATTACCATGTGAGGTAATCGATTACCCAAGCTTGGTAATCGATTACCAGAACAGAGGAGGTAAAATTTTAGCTACTGCCTCATTTTTGACAGGTGGTAATCGATTACCACCCACTGGTAATCGATTACCACAGTGCAATTTTTGAAAATTTCATGTTTTTCTGGACTAAAAGAAAGGGGCTTAACTTGGTGGGTAGAACTCCAAATGGTACGTGGTTTGAAACCACGCGTAGCTTATGTAAAGGGCTAGAACATGGTAAGATATGAAAGTAATTTGATGAGTTTAGATGAGTTGAATAAAAAGAAAGATTAGTGATGTTAGTAAACTGAATGCTTCCACGAATTGCATTTACAATTATAGTGTTGTTTTAATTGATTACGGAAAAGGTTATTGTTATTAAGAGGGATATGATAAAAGAAAAAAGTTGCCCGTAATTTAATTAACCCAATTACTGTGATTGTAACTGCGCTTAATATCATAATCAATGTTAACAATACCGGTACGTAACGGGCTGTTACATTTTATGGTATCAGAGTAGTTTCTTAGGGAACTCTTATGATTGTGTAATTGAGGTGAGTGCTGTATAGTTGTACGTAGACTCTTATTGACTGCTACACATGTGATTCCTTAGTTTGGGCCTGATCAACCCATTTCTTCGTGTTCAATGTGTGGTCCATAAGATGCCTTCGTGACAACCCTGGAGCACCAATGCTAGTCCTTAGGCTGAGGTTGTGGGTGCAGTGTTGACTGCTCCACGGAAAGATATGTTAGTAAGTGAATTGGATGTGATTGAGGACTTAGTGAGAATAAATTGAGATAAGATGTATAACCATTTTGGGTAGAATGCTACCATAGTTGAATGTGGTCTTGTGGTGAGTAAGTATGATTGATTTGAGTGATATTGGTATGTTGATGTGGGTAAGTCTTCCCTAAATGTATGGGGAGTTGAAACAATTGGGTGTATGTGGGAATTAGTGGTATGTCTCTGACATGGTGGGGGATTGGAACCCCAATGAATTCGTGAGAGTTTGAATGTGAGTGTTTATATGTGATATTGGATACCTTAGGGTAAAATAATAAGGTTATAAGACCCTTGATGAGGGCATACACTTGGATGACTTAAGATGCTTGGATGTAGAAATAAATTGAAGTTTCAAAATTTGGATTGAGGATTGTGAGTAACTTAAGAGAACTATGGAAATGATGTGTTGGATAATTCGATGTTTAAAATAGGACTTTAGTCCATGATGATTTAATGCTGGTTAGATGTAAGTGAGGATATCATATGTATAAAAAGTAAGATATAAGAAGTTGAGGAAAATTGCCATGTATGGCATTGGACGAACTTGATTAGGTCCATAATATGATGGTGGTTGGACTTAACAAATGTGAGGTGAGAAAATATAACGGAGTGTGGTGTAGTAATGGTACTAATATGCTTCCATAATGTTGCGTGGCATTAAAGGGTTAATGATGTGGCCTAATTATATGTGGATAATGATCCTGTGATGACTAAGTGCCAGTATATATATATATATGTATATATGTATATGTTTTGTGAAGGCCGGGGTTCCTATATGTATATCTATGTTGTAATGAATTAGTAAACTCTTTGGAAAAAGAAAAAAAAATTATGTAATGGAAATTCCCTATGATGGGAAATGTTGAAGAGATTGTCTCTTTGGAGTGTCATTGGACGCTCAATTTGGTATGGGATTCATGATGGAGTCCCGGTGTGCAAGTTATACCATGGCACACATGTTGTTAATAATGTGACAATTAATATTGTCCTGGGTTTCCCTTGTGGATTGAATCCTAAGAGGTGTTGCTCTTGGAAGTCCCAGGCGAGCATTGCTCGAAACTGAAAAGTATCTGGTGGTCCTGATGCGCTGAATACATGGACTAGTATGGAAGGGCACTCTTGGTGCCATAGTGAAATATTGAGAGAAAAGTGATGTCAGTTTAATGAAGTGGATCTTCTACAGTGTTGAGCATGGTTGCTATGAGTCATGATGGACAATGGATTAGGACTGTACCGAACATGGGTACTGTTATGAATTGAAAATTTTGTGTCAAAATATGAGAAAGATGTTGGAATCATGTGAGGATGATTATGCTATGGACTAAGACTAATGACTAGTCAGGTTAAATGAGTAGACTGTTAAGGAAGGAACCATATTTGGAAGGTCATAGTGCATGGTGCAATAGTAAGATATAACTAGTATACCATTATGTACCTATATAAAACTCTTTTGCCGTTATATACGGATTTGATGTGAATGTGTTTATCTCTGTGTGGCTTATATGCCCGGAGTGTATGGCTATCTCCGTATGGATTATGTTCCCGGAGATTATTATTATTTTGTATAAGTAATGTGCTGTGAGGTAGAACCTCGTGTTAGTGGGACTGTTAGTATAGCCGATGGCATGTTACCTCTTCTTGCGTGAATTATAAGGACAGATTCTCTGATTGGTGGGGCATTGCACCTGGGGCCCTTAGGACAGCAAGAGCTCGAGGGGTTAAACCTAAGGATGTTCTTACCCATTGCATTAGAGGATTGTATCTTGTGAGGAACGCAAGAGGTGAATGTTGGATAACTTAAGTGAACAGTAATGTGCCTAATATGATGAAATGTGTGAGGTGCCATGAGATGGTAGTTGAATTATGAGATTGAGCACTCGGAAATGTGCATGAGTGTATATTTGAGTGAGCATGGGACTTGTCCATTGCCACATTTCTTGTATTTGAAGCCTTGGTATTTATGTTGTAAAATGGTCCATATTTGGTGTAAAATGGCCATTATATTAAAGACTTTGTAAATGATATATTGTGATTAGATTATGTATGATGGAAAGGCCTAGAGCCTACATTAGAGTATGTTTAAGTGTTGTGCGGAGTACTAAGGTGTTAGGGATGGATTACACAACTCATTTTGGGCTGAAAATCCTGTAATCTGTCACTTTTGCTGCATAGTAATCGATTACCCAAGCATGGTAATCGATTACCCTGCAACAGGGGACGAAATATATGCCACTGTCTCCACTGGTAATCGATTACTGAGGCTTGGTAATCGATTACCATGTGAGGTAATCGATTACCGAAGCTTGGTAATCGATTACCAGAACAGAGGAGGTAAAATTTTACCTACTGCCTCATTTTTGACAGGTGGTAATCGATTACCACCCACTGGTAATCGATTACCACAGTGCAATTTTTGAAAATTTCATGTTTTTCTGGACTAAAAGAAAGGGACTTAACTTGGTGGGTAGAACTCCAAATGGTACGTGGTTTGAAACCATAGCTTATGTAAAGGGCTAGAACATGGTAAGATATGAAAGTAATTTGATGAGTTTAGATGAGTTGAATAAAAAGAAAGATTAGTGATGTTAGTAAACTGAATGCTTCCGCGAATTGCATTTACAATTATAGTGTTGTTTTAATTGATTACGGAAAAGGTTATTGTTATTAAGAGGAATATGATAAAAGAAAAAAGTTTCCCGTAATTTAATTAACCCAATTACTGTGATTGTAACTGCGCTTAATATCATAATCAATGTTAACAATACCGGTACGTAACGGGCTGTTACAGGTTATCTTTCTTTTTCCTTCCACTGAGCTCCGCAGAACTCCACTTACAGCTTGATTCACAGGGAACGCCTACACAGAGGACAATTCCACACACTTAGAACTTTAACCACTCATGAATTTCAAAATAGCATGTGTAAATCACATCACTTACATCAATCCACTTGGTCCAGGACCACGGGCAATCCACTGTTTCACTGTTCCGGTTTTAAATCCACGTACGGCAACCTATACAACCATGTATAGCCGTCAGTTTCAGTCAAAATACGTCAAAACGCGAAAACATCAAATCCTCACCTCACACCATGGAGGGTTCGGCCATCATAGTCTTAATTTAGGTTTTATTTTTCTAAATTTTCTTTCTCATTTTATTACACTCACTTAGGTTACCCAAAGGCTAGTTCAATCGTCGTTTTTCCGTTTTACGACTTTACGCAACGTTTTTCAAAATATTACTCTTTAGGCACATTTTGCAACTTTCAACACTCATTATTTTTACATTGATCCTTCCACATGCCAATCACCACACAACCCATCTAATGACTTTTTCATCACACAACACAACACCAAAGTTTTCCAAAACATCAATTTACTCACTTATACAAAAATGACCGAATCTTTGTTAGCCAAACCAAGGATTTCCACTCAATTGCTATGGTCCACAACTCACATAATCACTTCATATCATCATATAATCACACTACAATTCACTATACCACACATTAACACAAAACTCAAAAATCCATTTCATGCACTAAATTTTCTAAGTTAAAATTCTCTTTTTTTCGCTTAAAATTTTCATTGCATTTCTAGCATTAATACATCATTCTAAGACATTATCATCTAATAGACATTTTCCATTTGAGCTCTCTAACATGACCAATCACAAAATCCCCCTTTAGGGTTCATGAAAATAAACTACAATCAAACCATTAAAATGGGGTGGAAACATACTCACAATCAACGCTAGATGCTAACCCAAGACTCCTCCAAGCAATGGAAGCTCAAATGACTCCAAGAACCTCCATTTTTTTCCATAAATTCGCAACTGGTTTTGGCTTGGATCTCCCCAAAGAGATGGTTTCAAGGCTTAAGAGTGCTACCAATGTGTTTAGAAGGTTGTTTCCAATAAATTTCAACACAAAAATCACTTGATTTGGTTAAGAAATGGTGTAGTTATGGAGAAAAGAAAATTTTGAGTGAAGATGGTGGTGAGGGGCTGCCATGTGCGAATTTCATGAGGAAGAAGGAGAGAGAAGATGATGAATGGTGAGGGAGGGTGATGTGGCTTAAGTGGACTTAAGTGGGGTGGGTCCCACGCGATTTAAAACTCATCTGAATTTCTCTCTGATTTCACTAAACGTTCATAAATTCAAAACTTATTTAGAAATTCTAATTTTTAACATTAACTAATGTCCTTTAATTATACTTGATCAGATGAATCCGGAGTTTTCCGGTCATTCGGAGAAAACACTGTTTTAAGCTATTGCGCGCGCCGTTGGCACGCTTCCCCAAACTGACTTAATTCCATCGAATATTTCCAGAAATCAAATTTCCTAACTCTATAAACCATTTATAACTCATATTTGAAACCTAGAGCTCAAAATTCCACTGGCACGTTTTACGGTGCAATCTTACTGCGGTTTTTTTACCCGCGAAAAACACTATTCACTGATTTTTCTGAAACTTACCCATCCACTCAATTTTTCGTTCTGAATCCATTTCCAGACTTATTTTTATCATCTGAGACCTTCTACTCAATTTTTATCTTCCTAGGGTTGCGTGTTGGCTAATTACCGTTTTGCCCTTTCTTTGTATTTTGGCCTAATCTTTGGGATTTTCAATAATCCTTCACTTAATTACTCACTTAACACTTTAATTACTTAATTTAGAATTGTGAGGTGTTATAGAGGGCATGTTACGCATTGGTTGCTTTTCTTTTATGTGTAACGCCTGGCAACTTGCATGGATTAACGACTGTCCCCACACACTAACACGAGACTTTTCAGCGTGCTTTGTCCTCACTCGCACACTTCCCGGGAAAACTTCCCAGGAGGTCACCCATCCCAGAATTGCTCCAAGTCAAGCACGCTTAACTGTGGAGTTCTTCCGATCCGGGCTACCGAAAAGTAGATGCATCTTGTTAGTATAGGTAGTACCAATTAATTCTTATAAGCAATTCCCAACTGTACTGTCCCATACCAGTACTATAAGCAATTCCCAACTGTACTGTCCCATACCAGCACAGTCTCTAGAATCCCTCTCTTTCCGGTGTTATTCGATTCATTCATGTACCCCCATCGCTGGAAGCCTGCCAGGAGCCGCTCCTTGTCCGTGCCCTTGCGCACCGGCGATCACTCCCCGCCCTCGTCAGCGCTCGGGATGTTACATGCCCACCAGCTTCCGCCTGGTTCGTCCTCGAACCACACCGTACTGGATGAGAGGCCCTGCTCTGATACCACTTGTAACGCCTGGCAACTTGCATGAATTAACTGTTAGCATATGGGTGTCCTAGAGACAATCTTTTGATTAAATAAAGGATACTAGATGTAGAACTTTGTTTGTAGCAAATAAATGAAAGCACTATTTATTCAGTTTCATATTGTGTCTCGATATTACTGTTAATATTATATGAACGAACTGGATAAACCCCTTGGAATAGAACAGGTATCTCTTGAGTATCTGTGATGAGATCACGATCATGAGGATTCAAGGATATTGCATGTCTATTCCTAATCATATGTTCCTAGTCTAGAGACACTGAGTTTGGGGATCAGTGATCTCGAGTAAAGACTAGTACGACTTATCTACTTGTATATGGATACAAGGTATAGACCTCATGAGCTGCAGATATGGAGATATCTTAGCTAAAGTCGTGGGTGGATCTATAAGAGTATAGCTCGCACTGAACAGACCCAAAAAGAGACTCTATGAGGAAATCTCACAGATAGTGTCATTAGAGTAATCTCTTTATGTTTGGGTATGTCTTTCCTTAGACCAGAAGTCATTACCTAGACTGTGTTCTTGAAGGCATGTTTTGATTGTATACCTCGTCTGCCTGAAACATGGAGACTCATAAGTATATTGTTGGGCGTGTCCTTAAAGGGCACAGGGCTAGGGTAATAAGCTGAAGGAATTCGTCAAATCTCTGTGAGAGATTAGGTTATCTGTAAACCGGAGAAATCGGGATGACATTTACAGGGACTCGGGAATCTATGCATAGTAAAAGAGATCATGAGATGATCTGCCTTTAGAGTCAGTAAATTGAAGATTCCCTATTTCGAATAAAGCTTACCCTAAACCGCAGGGGTTGATACATTTCCTTACCCTAGGTTAATGGGAAGATGACCGAGACGAAGGGAAATACATACGGTAACCAAATATGTGCAATAGGTTGATCAAGTCATTAATCTGACTAGTTCTGGGGCAACAAAGCATTGCTAGTGCTCTGTGTTGTCATTAATTGGGTTGTGGGCTTGTTGGGCCCAAGCTCAGTTATATCAGTAGCTAAGTTGGACCTAATGGGTCACACACTAACACCTTGTAGTCATGATGGACTAGCTTTAAAGGTATTGGGCCTAATAATGTTATTAGCCCAAGAAGCTGTTTGGAAGCCCACCTAAATGGGTGGGTGGTGCATGGAGTTTAGTAATGGGCTTGGATAGTCCAAGCCATTACTAATTAATTTAATTAGTTAAATTAATAATCAAATATTTGAATTTCGAATTTTGAATTTGAAATTTGAATTTTGAAATTTGAATTTGAATTTGAATTTTGAAATTCGAATTTTGAATTTGAAATTTGAAATTTTGAAATTTGAATTTTGAATTTGAATGTTTGAACGTTTGAATTCAAGTGTTTGAATTCGAATTTGAATTGGTTTTGAAAAGTTGTTTCATAAAAAAAGGATAAGACAGGATCTTATTGGAGCATATTCCTTGGATGAAGAAGCATCTTTGGAGGCTCTCCCTAGGCTGTTTGGTGCGCCACTTTTAGGTGATAAGAGTGTTATCTTATCACTTAAAACAAACCTCCATTCAGATTTGGTGGTTGAGGGAATCAGTGGGTGAGTTGATTCAAATTTTGAATGCAACTACTCAATGTATTTGGACCCTTTCTAGGGCTGAATTATGCGCATGAGAACTATATACTATATGATAGTTTATGAATTTAAGTTTAAATTAATTTGAATTTAAATTCATGTGGATAAGATTGGAGGTTGTTGGCAAAGTTAGTTTTGCAACAGCTCCACCTTATCACACTGTTTCATGCGCAACTTTCAAAGAAATTTGAAAGTTTGTTTTCATTTTGAATGATTGAATTCCCTCCTCCTCTCCAAAGGGTGCGCATAAATATGACATGTTCCTCACCTTAGGTTTGTGTGAAAACCTAGCCAACTCTCCTCCATCTATGCACCATTCTGTAGGGTAGCTCACTACACCTTTCCAAACAGAATACCTAGCCTCCACCTTCACCGCTTGTGCGCATAGCAAGCCTCACTGTGGTGTTCATCTGGTGGCTTTCAAGAAAGGGTTCTTGCATCATTGACGAACGGTGGTGTGGATCACCATTAGAGGGTTTGAATCCTTCAAGCCTGACATCTGATCTCCCTGACTGATCAGGCCAAAAACAAGGTAACATCATGCTGTCTTAAAGCATGAACCTATGTGTGCATGTATGTTCCGCAGTAAAATTTTTGTTTTACACCTTACATGCATCGGCCTTCAAAGGCCAGTTTACTTTCAAGTGGTATCAGAGCCCGGTTGCTTTACCATCGACGGGTGATGGTACCTTGTTTGTGAAAAGAGTCTTTCACGGTCAAAAATCTTTAAAGGGTTAAAGTTTAAATTCTGCATGTGGATTTTGAATCACAAATCCTTTAAAGTGTTAAAGTTTTTGTTTTTATGAACATGAAAATTTGATTCTGTGTTCATAAAACATTATGCATCATGGTTTAGTTTCTTTTTCTTTATGAAAGTTTTAAAAGGAACACCCTTTTTGAAAGGGAAGATTCGGCCATGGAGGGTACTAAGAGTGCCTTGAATGATTTCTTATTTTTCTCCATGAATTGTGTCATGTTCATATGCATGAAATTTTGAGACAAAATTTATCATATAGTTACCTATATGATTCGGCCATGTGGAGATTTATGGCTACATGCATGGTTTAATTTTGTTTTCTTTAAGAAAGAATTAACAAAATTTGAATTGAAATTGTTTTTAAATTCGGCCAATGAGAAATTTAAGATTATGAATCTTGATGTTATTTTGATGTTTAAATGTTAAATGTCAAAATACATGTGAAAATGTTATGTGATAATATAATGTTTGTGTTTGCAAGTTTAGAACTTTTCAGGTACAAACAGGAAGGGGATGGTCATGGTGCCCGGATTTGAATTTTTTTGAATTTTAAATTTATGTGTAATCGCGCATTTTAATTTACAAGTGTATTTGTAATTTAAATTTTGTAATTTTGTTCCTCCAAAATGTTATGGAGTTTCTTTAATTATTTGTAATTAGAGAAATAGGCTAGTGGCGTATAGACGACAAGCGGCCGTTGCTTAAAGAAGCAAAAAGGACAAAAGCGCGAGCACCATGGCTATCTCAATATAAACTGTTTATATGCATGTATGATTAGAACGTCTAGTATGCATGAATTGGGCAAACCGCGTTTTGTATGGTTATTATGTTTGTCCAATAGCGACTAGTGTATACCGATTGATGTTTGACATAGGTAACAACTAGCATGATAACTTACAATATGCGTTTGATGGGACCTAATTAACCCCAAGATAAAAGGAACCCTTAAAAGGAATAAATAATTAAGCATATGATTACCTCCCACCACCAATGCTACTCAAAACTCTTCTACATAGTGGTGCTCCACAACTCAGTTGGGACCCACTATTTCGTTGGGCTAGAGTAGTGTTTGAAGTGTAAGACACTTAGGGTGCTGGTTTAATGCTTAACTAAGACATAAGTTGCAGGCACAGCCGGGCTTATGTGCTTAGGGTAATGGTGCTAGGTTGGTTGCATGAGATGCACCACTAAGTGACAAAGAGTTGTCAACCTAATGTTAAGAGAGGGTATGAGATACTGTTGATAAAGATCAACCCTTTATTTAAATTAATCTTGCGGTCTCAGACGGAGGTTAAAATAAATAATCGCACTCTTAATCCCACTAAGGTAAAATCTAAAGTAGATTAATCCTAAGTCAAAAGGAAGGGTCATTGACTTAGATAAAATAGTGGGAGTGGCAAATTATTTCAAGTCTTTAATAATTTGCTTTTAACTACATAACCGTATATTAACTAAAACTATCTTTACATCCTTTTCAGCTTATAGTATGACTAATCCATTGTCACTGCGTTCAATACTCGATACGAATAAACTGACCGGTTCAAATTTTATGGACTGGTATCGGAACCTAAGAATAGTTCTAAGGGCCGAAAAGATTGCCTACGTTTTAGATGCTGTAATACCCGTAGCTCCACGGGAAGGGGAAGAAGGGTTTGCGGAATTTGATTTCGTAACCCATCAACAGCACTTGGATGACAATGTGATGGCAGTATGCATCATGTTGGCATCCATGTCGCCTGAACTGCAAAAGCAACATGAGCATATGGATGCTCCCTCTATTATCGTACATCTCAAGGAGTTGTATGATATTAAAGGCAGGCATGAGAGGTATGAGGCTTCAAGAGAACTGTTCTCTTGTAGGATGACTGAGAGCATGTCTGTTGCCAGCCATGTTCTCAAGATGATCGGGCTGATTGAGAAGCTAGGAAACCTAGGCTTCATCATGGATGCCGAGCTAAGTAATGACTTAGTCCTCACCTCACTTCCACCTTCCTTCAGTCAATTCATCATGAATTACAATATGCATGGGATGCAAGTGAGCTGGCATGAGTTGTTAAGCATGTTAACAACAGCTGAAGTGTCTATCAAGAAGGATAGGACACAGGCTCTTTTGATTGGTGGGCCTAGCAAGGCCAAGGGAAGGGTAAGGAGCCTGCAAAAGGTGACCCCCTTAAGCCCAAAGGAAAATCCAAGAAGAAGAAGGGTAAGAAGGCGCCTAAGGACAAGGGTGATGCTGAGTGCTTCCATTGTGGCAAGAAAGGCCACTGGAAGAGGAATTGTGCAGACTACCTG
>JAVKPL010006281.1:0-26162 GCA_032173675.1 Gastrolobium villosum
TCAAGGTTTCGCAATACTTCTTCAGTAATTCACAATCTGATTCGGTTTGTTTCAGTTTTGTCCTGTACATATAATTATTGTAAAACAAAGAATATAATATCCTTATCCTAACTAATAATTACTTTAAAATAATAAGTATATAAACTAATTATTTCAACCCAAAAATTTAATCACTTAATTGAGGACCACTTTAATGATTCTATGCGCACGCCCATTTAGTTGTGCCAAAAATTTTCACTGTCCACAAACCATTTTTGGGATAGGTTTATTTGACTCATCCGTATTTTGGATTAGTCTTTGTAACCAACTCATAGAATTAAAGCTTATGAAAATACGGGGAAACTAACTCGCTTAATAAAAAAAAATCAGGGTTGAATTAACTCTAAAAAAAATACTATTAAACTCATCAGCACTTGATCACATATAACACGCTGATATCGTGTACAATAATCATTTCAACTCATAAAGTTATGAAGTGAGGGTGATTTTAATGATTTTATATTTCACAAATATAGAATCTATATATATGGAGAAAAGGAATTATTCAAACAACATTTAAACTTTCAAGATCTTCATGCATAGATTTATGTAAATATATACCTGGCTCTCCTGTTTTGAAACCACACTTCTACTTGTCTCGCCCGCAGATTTAACTTTCTTGCCAATTCTTGCTTTTGCTTCTGAGGAAAATGACAAAGGAATTGAAAAGGCGTCGAGAAAACCTTCCACAGACCAGAAGAATTATTTGCGAAATCATAAAGATCAAAACGAATGACCGAAGAAAAGAGATTATAAGCATGACAAATTCATCAATCATATATATATTAATTATATATACTAAGGAAATGTTATATTTATTATCTTTATTTCTTATTACATCTTATCATCAAATTTTAATCATTGATTTCCGTCAATCTAACGTTATAATTTATGAAAATTTAATAATTAATTAATAAATGTGACCCAATAAATTATAACCATTAAATTCACGAAAATCAACGGTTAAGATTTTGTAATAAGAAATAATAAGAAAAAAAGATATCAATTTTTATCCGCTTAACATGATCTCCCGCCTCGAAAGGATCCGGAGGATACCTGGGGAAAAAAAACAAATATAACCTCCCCATGTACTATTAATTAATTTAAGGTACCGGATTGAGAGAAGAATGATCTCTGAAATTTTCCTCTAAGACTGCGGATTGTTCTTTGGTTAGCCGAAGTTTCTTCCTAGGATTACCATCTTCATCAACATCGCCTCCTCCCCTTGTTGTTGGAACCTTCTCTGTCTCTACCTCAAATTCTTCATTTAAAACCTGATCTCGCTCCCTCTTGATGCTACATGAGTTAGAAAATGAAGACACTGCGCTGGGAGAAGAGACTTGGGGACGTAAATATTCGTAAGATTCAGTCTTTGAAGATGGTTGATTATTTGCTTCATCATCATCATCATCAGGTGGTCCTAGCGTAAGCGATGGGTATGCCTTATTACATTTTGATGGATTATTCTCCACCTTTTTCTTCTGGCTTTCATTCTTCATGCAATTCTCAGGACCAAGACCAAGACCAAGTCGAAGCCCTGTGTTAGATGTATCATCAAAACCCATGATGTAAACTCTGACACCGTGAGAAATGTTGAAGGAGTTTGCAGCTTGCAATCTTCTGAATTTATATATTAATTTATATGAATACAAAGAGGATATGATGTGGGAAGTGAGAGACTTGAAGGAGGGTGTGAACGTGTGAATGAAGGGAAGGGGTTTATGCCTTTGTGGGGCTCATTTATTTGTTTATTAGGCAAGAATTGAAAGAATTAATACATTGAGGAACAAAAAAGAATTTTCTCTAGTTAATATAATTATATTATGTGATAAAATTTTAATTATATATGAATGAATCAATAGTGATAAGAAAATAAAATAAAAATATAAAAATATATAGAAAGTTACGAAATTATTACCCTTAATTTAATTATCAGAAAAATATTTCTGCAGATAAATTATTTGCATTTACTATGTCGTTTTGGAATTGAAATATTAAAAAATTATAATTATAAAGATTATTATACCTGAAATAAATTAAAATTACAAAAATAATATAATTTCCGTCCTAAAATAATGTAATATTAAATTTATTATAAATAATTATCTGCAATAATTACAAAAAAAATGAATCTATACTTAGAATTATTTCACATGGGATAATCTTATTATTTAAATCATGAGAGGATCGAGGAATAGGATATAAATATGGTCATGTCTGGAATTATGAAATTTCCATCTCGATACCTTTTTGGCTCATAGGTTGACTGTGATAAAAGTTAATGACTCCCACCTCCCTCTTTAATTTTAAGCATGACAAGTTCTGCAAAAAAACAAACAATTGTATCATGATGAAGTGTATATGGTATGTGGTATACGTGGAATCACGTGGAAAGTGGTAGCACAATAAAGAGCATACGATCGAGAGAATATTTCAGGACTTTTAACCTTTTACTTTTTCCTCTTTTCTTCCCGAATTTTTTTAGTTTACCTTTTTCCCCTTAGTGATCCAAAAAATTTGAAATTTAAAAAATATTTTTCATTATTTCAAGTTATTGCATAATTGTGTTTTATTTACTTGTCGCATGTTAGTTCACCACTAAACTAATTTCATAAATTTTAGTAAGGGAAAAAAGTATCTAATATTACTATAAATAATTTTGTCTAATGTTTATCGAAACGATACTGTTTTGAGATTGAAAAATTAAAAAAATAAAAAAATAAAAATTATTATAACCCTAAAATAAATTAAAATTACAAACACACCATAATTTTTGCTCAAAACAACGTCATTTCGGTAAACATTAAACAAAGTTATCCAAAGTAACTTTAGAAAAAATGAACCATTTTCCTTATCCGCTTAAATAGGCAGTAAGGAAAATAAATTTCACCTTGTTTACTGATCTGGATAAAATACAGTAGGCCCATCAAAGGTTAAAATTCAAAGAACAAGGCCTAAACCCACAAATCCCATAACAAGGCTCTTCAATCACGCATCAGAGGGCGCGATTGTATCATCGCGCCTGAACCGCCTTTCAACATAACTTCATATATAAGGAAACAAACAATGATACAAGTGAAGAACCACTGCGCCATTGAACAAATAAACAGAAGACAACACCAGCTTGCCACCACTCTACCAAGATAGCCTGACATAATGAGATAAGGCTAAAGAAGCACCAGCTGAACCTACAGACCATAAACAACCAATCAGAAGTCATACTGCCTATCAAAGGCAGCATCGGATTCACTATATAAACATAGGGTATATGCCCAGGAATGATAATCTAATTCAGCAAAAATACCACATAAACTTGACTTTGATACTAACTTGAGCGTTGGAGTGTCATTGCAGGTACCCCCAGCCAGGATCGCGCCAAGGGAGAATCATATCACATCTTCTCCAACTACCATTAGCCCAGAAAATAGATAACCTAACCCAAAGTCTTCTCACCTCAACCGTGTGTGATTAGGCTCGATACACATTGGCCAGCCCATATTGTATTGGTCTGATCATTTACAATTATGAGAATTGTAATAACCTACACCGTTAATTAAGGAAGTTAATTAATTAATTATGTGAAATTAGGAAATAATTTTATAATTGACTCTAATAATTATGATAAGGCTTAAATAATTATGGTAAGTGGTTAATAATTCTGAAAGTCGCTTTTCTGACGAAAAGTGCAGATATCGGTTCTGCTACTCGGTATAAATGCATACCGATGAAGTATCTCAGAAAATCATAATGAGTGTGGGAATATTCCTAGAATAGTAAGTAGGAATTTAAAACAAGTTTCAAGTTAAAATAATGAGAACTGGTGCCAGAACTGATATTGGCTACGGAAAAACGTGTACCGAAAATGTGCTGCGAAAAATAAATAAAAATATGATAAATCTTAGAAAAATGAGTAGGTTCAGAATTATAATTTTGGGGTTAAAATGCTAAGCTTAGCAATTAGCAATAATACAGTGCGATTAAGACTGAGTGGCCTATAAATGCAACTTTTGCACAGAACCCTAGGCCATATTGGCTTCCTACGTGAGTGCTCAGCTGTTGAGTGCTTCTCCCTTTTGCTGTTCCTTTCTTCCTCATCACCTTGAGAACCAAGAAGTTACCTTTCTTCTTGGTTTCTTCATCAAACACATAGCGGAGTGCATTGTGAGTGGGAAGGATGCATCATTTCTGAGTTCTGGCACTGCCTTGTGAGGTGTTGAGGGGTTGAGTTCCTGGTTTTGGGTTGTGGTGTCATATTCTTGGTGCTTGGTGCTTCAAGAAGCTACCTTTGAAGAGAAAGAACCTTTCTTGAGGTGTCATTTTCGTGGACACTTGAGGTCAGAAGTTTGGAGCTGATTTGTGAGCTCCAAGAGTCATCCCATTCTGTTTTGAGCTTTGTTGGTAAGCACCATCACCTTGATCATGGGTTTATTGGTTAAAAATGGAGCATTTATGCACGTAATGACTTAAAGTTAATAAATGGAGGTTGGGTAAGGTTAAACAAACCTAGAAATGCATGTTTAAGCCTCCGGAATCGATAAATGAACCACCTTTGGGAAGGATATCTCGCGAAATGCAGAACTACATTCTGTCGCGAAATATCCAGATATTTATAACACCTCATATATTTAAATGTGAATTTCTATATTATAATGTGAAATGAAAGTTGGTGGATTAGTGAAAATCCAAGGATTATGGCCAAAATGGGCAAAAAGGGCAAAATGGTAATTTGCCAACCGTGTATTCTGAGGCTTAAATACTGAGTTAGAGATTTCAAATGACAAAAGTAATGCTGGAAATGGAATCAGGGCGGAAAATTGAGTGAATAGGCAATTTTGGGAAAAATTGATGAATAGTGATTTTTTTAGTGTTAAAATACTGTGGTGTGAGTGTACCGATAGGTGTGAAATTTTTATCAATATTTTGGAGAAATAAAAATATGTCATGGACGGGAAAAATATGTAGATTAAGAATTTATGATCGGAAATTTTATCGGAGTTAAAGTTAGATCGCGTGTGGGACCCGTGTGACCGAAGTCACTTGGCCCCACCCCTTTTTCTTCTTCCTTCCTTCTCTTTTCCTCTCCATTCTCGCGCGCCCCTCCCCTGCACAAAAAACCCAAAACCCCATTTCTTCACCATTTCACCATTTCTTCACTTCTTCACCGAATCGCTTGATTTTGGTGTTGAAATCTATCGTAAACAACCTTCCAAAGCCATTGGTAACACTTAGAAGCCTTGAATCCATCTCTTGGCCGCGTTTTTGGGCAAAAACAGACCCGACCCATAGTGTTCATGGAGCTTTCTTGGAGGTTTTGATCTTCTTGTGGTTTAGTGAAGCCTTGGTGGTGATCATACAACACATTGTGAGTATATTTGTGGTATTTTGATGGTTGATTTCATAGATCTAGAAATTTATGTTCAAACCTTTGATTTTAGATGTGTGATGATAGAGAGCCCAAATGGAAAAATGCTATTAGATGAAAAGGCCTTAGAATCATGCTTGTAAGCTAGAAATGCTATGATAATTTTTGGTGAAAAATATAGGTTTTTAACTTAGGCAAAATTGAGGAATTTTCATGGAAAAATGAGTTTTGGTGTAATTTGGATTGGATGATTGTTGTAGGGTGCCTCACACGGACGGAATTGTGAAAAGTTGAATTGGAGCATACGTTTGGAACGGATTGCTTGTATTGAGGTAAACTCTTGGAACTTGGGTTTAATCCCTAGTGTGCTCCACCACACCTAGAGGAAGGTTGTGGTTGGATTATGTGGTTATGACATGGTGTGATTGTGTGCTTGTATGCATATTGCTTGTATTTTGTGAAAATTGTTTGGTCACTGGCCAGTTGACGTGTGGAGTTTGGACATCCGCTGGGTTCATCCTTGTGAGAATGCCAGTCGGGTTTTGCCGTGGAGTCGACTCTGGGAGCGGCGCCAGGATGATCCAAACGTGGGACATCCGCCGGATAGGGCTCATGAGGAGTTCCGGTTGGGTATTGCCATGGAGTCTTCTCAACCATGGGAGAGGCGCCAGGATTGTCTCGTGAGTTATATGATGGAGTCCTTGAACATGAATCCATGCGTGGATGTTCTTGGGTGTCTCCAGTTGGATGGTGATATTGTTTTACTTGCATATTGCATGATGTCATATTTGTACATTTTAGTGAGCCATGGAGTGGAGAGAGCCTCTAGCTCCATTGGTTTACTGAGATATATCCGTATATCTCACCCTGTGTTTGGGGGACCACATTTCAGGTCACTATGAGCCGGGAGGAGCTTCGGGCAAGAAGCCCGTATAGTGGACATTGGATTGGCATGCGGTGCATTAGGATTGCATGACATTTTGGAGGAGGACTATTGGATTGCACATGGCATGACATTAGTATTATGAGACTTAGGTCATGAACATATTGCATTATGTTATTTCCATGCTTTTGTTAGTGTTCATGATTATATGCTAAGTCTTGTTTATGGTTTATTATTCATGGCATGGATAACTGTATAATTTGAGTGAGCATGGGACTTGTCCATTGCCACATTCATAGCCTTGAAGTCTTGGTATTCATGTTGTAAAAATGGTCCATATTTGTATGTAAATGGCCATTATTTGAGGACTTTGTAAATGATGTTTAACCTAAGGAAAATGCATGATGGAAGGGCCTAGAGCCTACATTAGGACATGATTATGTGTTGTGTGGAGTACCAAGGGGTTAGGGATGGATTACACAACCTTTCTTGGGCTTAAAATGCTGTAATCTGTCATTTTTGCTGCATAGTAATCGATTACCCAAGCATGGTAATCGATTACCATGCAACAGGGGACAAAAAATTGGCTACTGTCTTCACTGGTAATCGATTACTGGCCTTTGGTAATCGATTACCATGTGAGGTAATCGATTACCCAAAGTTGGTAATCGATTACCAGAACAGAGGATGGAGAAATTTAGCTACTGCCTCATTTTTGACAGGTGGTAATCGATTACCACCCACTGGTAATCGATTACCACAGTGTAAATTTCGAAAATTCAGGTTTTTCTAGACTAAAAGAAAGGGGTTTAACTTGATGGGTAGAACTCCAAATGGTACGTGGTTTGAAACCACGCGTAGACAACTTAAAGGACTATAACTTGGTAATTTGTGAGAGTAAGATGGTGAGTTTAAATGAATTGAATAAAAGAAGGATGAGTGTTGTTAGCAAAATGTATGCTTCCGCGTATTGCATTTACAATTATAGTATTGTTTTAATTGAATACGGAAAAAGTGTTGATGTAAGAAAAGGAATGTGTTAAAAGAAAAAGTCGTCCGTAATTTAATTAACCCAATCACTGTGATTGTAACTGCGCTTAATATCATAATCAATGTTAACAATACCGGTGTACAACGGGCTGTTACAATATTGATATTCGGATATGATATCCGGATAAGGGGTCTGTGGATATCCGGATATGATATCCGGATATTGCCCCGACAAATATCCGGATATTCTGGGTTTTCGAGAACAGTAACGGTACTGTTCATGCAAAATGGTATTCTAGGTTTGTGGACCCTATATTGATGAAGTTGAACTTCTGTAATATTTAACCTAAGTCAGAATCTATGTGATTAAGGGCTTATGGCTTTGTGAGAAGCCTAAAGACATGAAACGTAAAAGAAAGGCGTCGTCTTTACATCATATGCTTGTTGTGCTTGAATATTAATACGATAATTGGTTCAAACAGATTGTGATCTTGTTGTTTGTGGACTTTGAGCTAGTGTGGACTCTTGGCTTTGGATAGTTAGCTTGCAAGGTAAGCTTTCGTGTTTTCGGTTTAGCCATTGTTGGTTCCACCATGTCCCATAGGGTGATGGTTTATATGCATGATGTGTTTTCATGTACTGTTTTATCGAAATGCTATTGAGTTGTTAAGTGCAATGGTTTGATGATATGTATGTGGTGTTTCACCTAGACAAGAAGCCATGGGGTGGTCTTGTGGGCGGGTACCGCATGGGCTGGTACTGTGTGGGTAATAGACGTATTCCTGCACTTCTCTAATCAGTAGAACAGTTATAACACACATGACATGATTATCTGCTGCATTGCATTGACTTTGGAACTTATACTGTTATTTGCTTTTGAACTTATATTGCAGATGTAAGTGAGTTTGGGGTGGAAGATCCTTGAGAATCCCTTGTCTTACTGAGATTTTTATTTAGAGATCTCACCCCACGTTTGGGACACCATTTCTGGTTCAGGTAATGCTGGGGTTGATACCTCAGGCGGCAGAAGGCCGAAGCTTACTTGACTGGTGTATGCTGATATTGCAGTTATATTTTGATGCTGCTATGTTGAGCTGCTATTATGCTTTTAGCTTCATTTTATGGTTAATTGATTTGAGACTGCTGTTGGGCTTTGTTGCCTTATTTGATGAGCATGGGGATTGTCCATGCCACATTGATTGACTATGCCTTGACTTAGTTTTGGGTTGTAATAATGTATCAGGATCATGTTCGGACTACGTGTTGTAGTTCCATGATTTTAGATACTCACCTATTTATATATGATGTTATTCAGTGTAGATAGTTGTCTATTTTGCAATTACGTACAGGCAATGTTTTGAAAACGAATAAAGTAATTCAACTTGGTAATGATGATGACTTCATAATTGAAAGTAAAAAGTTATTCCGCATTTTTAACTAAGCGTAGCTTAATACGATGACATGTTAATAAACCGGATGCATAGGGGGTGTTACAAAAATACATATATGTTTTCATTTTCTTATTCAAAAGTAAAAAACTTCAAAGTTGGGATTTTCTTTTTATTTTCTAGAATTTTTACCAAGTCGGACAGGATAAGGGCATTAAAGTTTTCCTAATCAAATTTTTAATATGTATTCATATTTCGAATTGGAGAACATTAATTAAATTGGAATGATATGCTAATCTTTATATTTGGTTGTAAATTAGGATTTTCTAATCATCGAAAAAATGTTTTTTTGCCATTAGTTTACATACCTAATAACTTTGAAATATTACAAATGTATGCTTAGATTATTTATTAGTAAAAAGTTTTCTCCATTTAAAGGATACTGTATCTTTTTAGCAATTATAGCTATAGGTAGTACATGATTGTAATATTAAAGTGATGTTTTTTTTTTCACTTTTCACATCAATAGATAGCTTTTGAAAAGAGAAAAAAAACATAATTTTAATATTATAACTATATAATACCCATAGTATATAGTTATAATTATTAAAATGACACAAATTTGTGTATTTTAAAAGAACACACATTAAACCCTTACTTATTATATTGAACATGGATTGTGTCGTGGAACATAAATACGGTGATAACTGTTAAGCTAGCGATCCTGGTATACTGCCATAGGTTTATGGCATACGGTGATAACTCTTCCATTATCATGAAGTTATTTTAGTGACTAAACATTAAATATTTTAAAAATAAAAGGAATTAACAGGGAAAATATAAAGGTTAAATAATTAATAAAAAAAACCTAAAGGGTTGGTTGTTGACCAAGACGATGTGTGCTCCAATTGGCTAGCTATCGAAAGCTTCCATAAACTGATTTGACTAAACAATTTTTAAAAAAAAAATTGCAAAAAGAAAACATCATCCTTATTTTACTTAACGAATAAGATAGAGGATCTTGTACTCGTCCACGCAAGCAGTGTTTTAAAACCTGGATCGGATAGGCTGGATTGACCAGGGTTTTGGTGATCCGGTAGGGCATCAGTTCGAGCTGGTTATTGGATCAGTTATGTAGTTGAACCAGTTTAGACTGTTTGACCCACCATGATAGCATTGACCTTCCTCCATTAATCTTCCCCTACATCATATACATAGAGCATTCTTTCTTTCCACGGGCAACCACCAAGTTACCCTTGCCTAGTTTCCATCTTCCACCGCCGAAGTAATTCACTAACCTTGCATCATCAAGCTTTTCCGCCGAGATTTGGTTTACTCTTATATCGGGCACATGTCTCACTTCTTTCAACACGAGACGATATCCAACATCTATGGTTAATGTAACTTCTCCAACTTCAATAATCTTCCTAGTGACTTGGTTACCTATCTTCTGAACTCCAAAGTTACCACTTTTGTAATCAAAAAAGAAGTTTTTGTTTAGGGTGACATTGAAAGATGCACAAGAATCCACTATCCACGCACAATTATTATATGCAACATTCAGAAAATCCTCACCAAGAAAAAACACCTCAGCATCAATTTTGGTGACCACCGCAGTGGTGTTTTTATCTTCCTTCTTCTTGGGTACAATCTGGTCTGTCTTGACATTGCCCTCTGCTTTTCTTTCTTCAGAGTACAGGAATTTGGCTTCTTGTGGCTTGGCTTCCCATAGTAGAAATAGGTCAATTCATATTTAGGCCTCGATCGTCCTCTATACTTGTCATGGCTGTCTCGACGACGACTCTTACTACTACCACACTGGTCGACCTTTGCATTGCTCTGAGCAACATTCGCTTCAGAAGTGACAAAAATTCCTTTTTCCCTCCTCCTGGACTCCCTATTTAGCAGGCTATCAATTACAGCATCCAAAGCCAACTTTCCTTCTGGGGCAGAATTTCTCAAAGTCATCACCAAGGTATTCCGGCTCTCTAGTAGTGATCTGAGGAGCAAAGAGCTTGAAGCTCATAATCAATTAATCATTATTTTAGTTTTTGATAACTGATTCATAACACCCTTGAATGTGATCAAATGCTCTATGATACTCATGCCATCCTTGTATTCAAGCTTTACAAGTTGACAAATTAGGTGTGTTTTGTTCTTGAGAGTTTTCTTCTGAATCATGAACTCGAGTTTCGTCCATGACTTATAAGCATTGGTAAACTCAACAACATGCTCGAAGAGGCTTTTATCGATGTATTTTCGGATTATAGCCACTGCCTTCTTGTTTAAAATCTCCTATTCTTTCTCATTCTTCCCTTTGGGTCTATTGGCATTCAGGATAGGCTCATATAAATCTTTGCAGTAGGTCCTTCATCATAGGTCTCTAGTAGGTAAAATTATCTACTGTCAGCTTGAACATGTCTCCATCCTAAAGGGTTAGGATTTCGTACTGAAAACTAAGATACCAGGTGCGAATTTATGTAAGGGGTAGACTAGGAAACTAGGATACTAGAGAACTCCTTGTAGATACAATGTATGTTTTGATGATAACAAAGTGGCAACAACAAAAAGAGAAGTGCATTGATCAATAGCGAAAAGCATAAATCATATGTGGATTTTGAACATGTATGATGTAGCTACACAAGAAGAGTGATGTTATATCAAAGTGGCAAGATCATTGGATCAAGAGCAACACCTAGATCAAAGACAACTAACCATGGACAACATCTAAGAGAAGCACAATATCATAACCATGGTGAAAAATGATCAAAACCAACAGAGTGTCAAGCATTGTCATATCCAACAAGTCAAAGCATCAAGTTCAAGAAAAGATCCAAGACACAAGATATAAAGCTAAGTCTAAAATCATATTTGGAATATATCTTTAGGACTTAGAATATATGTGAGGGTATATGGTAGATTGCATTGCATGAGCTCAAAGTTTTTCTCAAGGCAAACTTGCTTTTTCAAATTGCATAATCATAATCTTTATGTACTTGAAATAAATTTGAAAAATCCAAGGAAAAGATCTTTGACATATTTTACAACTTTAAAACATATTTATCAAGTCAAGATCTTTCACAAAAAGTGGTTGGAAGCAAGCTAGAACACATTTGAACCTAAAATTTGTTGCTTAATTTCGCTGCTGCCTTCCATACAATTTTTCGTATCTAAGATGATGGATTTGGATCTTGTGGTCTTCATAAAAGTTGTAGATATTTCTTTTATCTTTCCAACGAGATCAAGATCACATCAATCCGACAAGTATAACTCAAGTTATGCCCAAAATACGAAACAGTGTTCTTGCTGTCAATAAAGTATTCGAATACCGGATGCAGTATTCGAATACCTGATGAAGTATTCGAATACCATACGAAAATTATTCGAATACTTTCTGGGAAAAAGGCTTATAACGGTCATAAACGGCTATAAATGAAGTATTCGAATACCACACGAAAAGTATTCGAATACTTACTGGGCAGAATGCATAAAACGGTCATAAACGGCTATAAACAGCTAGTTTTCAATGGAAACACTATAAATACATTCCTTATGACCCTAAAACGTATTGATCACCATTCCTACACATCATAAGGATGATTTGAGAGCTTCTACACTATTATTTGCATATTCTTTCATATCTTTCAATGATCAAACATATTTGAGCTCATATCTTGAAAATCCATATACCCATAGTACTTCAAGTTGTATATCCGCACTTTGAGAGTGTATATTCATTTCCAAATATTTCCCTCCTTGTATTATTGAGTTGAAAGGGTTGTGAGACCCATTGTTTGAGAGGTAGCCAAATACCTAAGTAAATTTGGAGTGAATTGTAAGGTTACCAAGTACCCGTAAACTTGGAGATTGAAAGGTATCCAAGAACCCGAAATCTTGGAAGATTGTAAAGGTTTGTCAAGCACCCGTGAAGCTTGACCGTTAGTGCAAGAGTTGATCGAGCGGCTTCAGTCTGGACGTAAGTCACAAGTGGTGGTGACCGAACCAGGATATATTGTGTTAGCAATTCTCTAAACTCTAAGCTCTTTATTTCTAGCACTTTAATTGATTCTTTGATATCTTGTATGTGCTAGTATAAGTTCTACAATTGTGTTATATTATACATTATGGATTGTCTGAATTACCTTTCCACATATCAAAGTTTGCTTGAAATGATTATTTAGAAACTAGAAGGGGGCTTTTGCGAAAATTTTGTAATACTCAATTCACCCCCCTCTTGAGTATGGAAGCCACATTCCTAACACTCCTTGTACACAAGTTTCATTGTGGAGTTGCCCATCGGATTTCAGTATTCAATATTAGGGCCCGTGATTTTTCTTTCCTTTTGGGCTTTCCACGTAAAAACTACTGTCCAATATCTTTTTATCCCTATCTTGAATTATTGCTTTGAGTTAATTTTTAATTAGCATATTATTTTTGTAAAACTCAATTCACCCCCTCTCGAGTTTATTCGGGACCAACAAATAGTTTAGCAAAAAAAAAATGAGCAAAATAGATTCACCGTCAATAATACTCAATGGCAAAGCCATCCTTCCAACCTAGTTAGGGCTAAGCAAAATTTAGCTAGTGTCAAACACTAAAACATGGAAGGTTATTTAGCTACGTTTAAAACGTGACTAATTTTCGAAAATAAGCTAAGGCCAAAGCACCCTTCCACTTAACGTGGCTCCGCCACTGTCGATACTACTTTAAAAAAAAGTTTTTAATATTGTGAAGTAACATAAAGTGGTATAGTTGAACTAAACCATATATATAGGTGAACCCAAAAGTGGAACAGGTATTAGAAGTGTGTTCGATTGATTCAATATCGATGAACCTAGAAAAGAGAATTGATGCTTGGAACTGACGTATAACAAAAATTCTCAGCATTCATTGAGGATTCTTTATTGGTGCTGGGCTAACGATAGTACAAAGTCGTATTTCTTTGGTTAATAAAATCCAGGAGGTGTAATGACACTAATTTTGAATTTGATATCAAAAAGAATATTCATTTAATAATCCATTTAGAAATAATAGATTATTGAATTTGATTAAGAATCAATTCAAATAGATATACAAACTATATTTATATAGATTCAAAAAATCAAAAAATTAGATGCTTGCAGGCGAGTTGTGTAAGAACCCGCACCGTTAATTAAGGTAATTAGTGAATTAATTATGATAATTAGGAAATGATTCCATAATTGACCTTAATAATTATTATTGGGCTTAAATAATGAATGAGTAAAAATGCTAAAAGTCGCTTTTCGGAAGAAAAACGCAGATACCGGTTCTGCTACCCGGTATAAATACGTACTGGAAAAGTATCCCGGAAAATTATAACGAACGCATGATAATTACTAGAATATTATGTAGGACTTGTAAAACAAGTTGCAAGTCAAAATAATGTAATCTGATGCCAGAACTGACACTGGCTATGGAAAAGCGCGTACCGGAAAGGTGCTCCGAAAAATAAAATAAAAATATGACAAATCTTAGAAAAATGTCTAGGTCTAGAATCCAAAGTTTGGGATCAAGATCTTTTTCGTTGCTATTAAGGCTAATACTGCGCGTTAAGACCATTTGCCTTTAAATACTCACTCTTAGGCACAAAACCCTAGGTTGCATTGTTGTCTTACGTGAGTTTTGGGTGGCTGAAGGGGTGGCTACTGTTCATTGACTCTCCTTCACCATTTCTTGAGACTTGGACCATTTCCTCCATTATTCTTCCTCCTCTTCTTCTTACAAACACATAGTAGGGTGGGTTGTGAGGGTGTGAAGTGGTGCTTGCTGCACACTCAGCCACTGTTGGGTGAATCGTTGAGGGCTGGTTGAAGAGTTGAGTGTGGTGAGGCTTGATCATGGCATTTTGAGGTCAAGTGGTGACCTTGGTGAGGGGAAAGAACCAATCTTTGGTGTGGCATTTTCGTATCCTTGGGTGTGCTGGATTTGTGAGCAGCATTGGGAGCTCCAAAGGCACTTTGAACTACTGACTAAGCCTTGGGGTAAGTTCCCTCACCTTTGATCTTAAGTTTTAATGCTTAAAGTTGATGTCTTGGCCATGTTTAATGAGTAAACAAGAAGGTATAATGAGTATGAACCTAAAACAGATTAAAGATGCATGCTTTAACGTGTACATGTGTTAAAAGTTGAATCTTTGGGGTGGATATTCACGAAATGCAGAAACTGCATTCTGTCGTGAGATATCCAGATATTTGTCGAACAGATATCCGGTTATCAGTATCCGAATATGGTATCCGAATATGCATATCCGGATATTCATATTCGGATGTGGGATCTGGGTATCCGGATATGGTATATCCGGATATGGCCAGTGTGATATCTGGATATGGCATATCCGGATATGTCCCTTGTGATATCCGGATATTCTGGGATTTCGCAGAACAGTAGCTGTGCTGTGTGAACAGTAAGCTATTGGGGGTTTGTGGACCCTAGATTAAGGAAGTTGAACTTCTTTAATTAATAAACTAAGTCAGAATCATATGATCAATGGCTTATGGTATTGTGGGAAGCCTTAAGACGTAAAACGTAAAGGAAAGGCGTAGTCTTTAAGTTATATGCTTGTGATGCATAATTAATATTATATTATTGGTCCATATCAGATTGTGATACTGCTGTGTTTGGACGTAAGAGTGGTTGGACTCTTGGCTTGGATAGCTAGCTTGCAAGGTAAGCTTTCGTGTCCTCGGTTTAGCCATTTTGTGGTTCCACCATGTCCCATGGGGATGTGGTTTATGCATGCTGTGTTACATGCTTTGATGTTTTGGAAATGCTGTTGAGCTATTATATGCAATGTGCTTTTATGATATGCATGTGGTGTCCACCTATACGGTAAGCCTGAGTATGTAGTACATACAAGATGGTGAGGCTGTGGGTGAGGTGCAAACGGTGTTCCTTGTACTCATGTGGGTTTAGACGTATTCTTGCATTTCTCTGGCCAGTAGATTTGATAAACACACATGGCATGATTATCTGCTGCATCGCATAGTTTTGGAACTTATATTGTAAATACTATTTTTGAACTTATATTACACATGTAAGTGAGCTTGGGGTGGAAGATCCTTGAGGACCCCTTGTCTTACTGAGATTTCTTGTTTAGAGATCTCACCCCACGTTTGGGGACGCTTATTTCAGGATCAGGTAATGTTGAGGGCTCAGGTGGCAGGAGGCCAGAGCTGAGTTGATATTATGACATGCTGACATGCTGGATGTTAACTGCTGTTTATGTTTTCCCGCTTTGGTTGATATTTTGCTGAGACTGTTGTTGGGCATTGTGCCTTATTTGGTGAGCATGGGGTTTGTCCATGCCACATGGATTTGTTATTGTCTTTTAATTGAAGTTGTGATTAAAGTATCAGGATTTTGACCCAGGCTATGTGTTGTAGTCCTGCGGCTTTAGATACTCACTTTATATTTATTCATGAGGTATTTCAGTTAGCTGTCTTGCAATTTACATACAGGCAGTATTTTATGAAATTGATTAAGTAATCAAGTTGGCTAAGGTTAATGACGTCATAATTGAATTAAAGAAGAAGTTATTCCGCATTTTAATTAAGCGTGACTTAATACGATAGTATGTTAACAATCCGGGTTAACACGGGCTGTTACATTTTATGGTATCAGAGCACTTTCTAGGGAAAAGCCTGTATATATTG
This sequence comes from Gastrolobium villosum, assembly GCA_032173675.1. NCBI lineage: Eukaryota > Viridiplantae > Streptophyta > Magnoliopsida > Fabales > Fabaceae > Gastrolobium > Gastrolobium villosum. Next base: position 16,336 of record JAVKPL010006281.1, read on the forward strand.
CAATAACTTAGGATATTTCGTTGCGTGTCTACTTTGTGTTCTCTCTGATTGGTGCGTGTTATGATGATGCATATGTGACCACATGGCGTGGGCCTGATCAACTCATTCTTTGTGTAACTTGTGCAGAGTCATGGTGCCACCAAGGAGGAACCCTAGTACGAGCGAGGATCAATCGGATCCTATCCTGGCTGCATTAGTTGAGATGCAGGCGGCCCGACTAGCCGACCAGGAGGCCACGAGATTGGCAAACCAGGCGATGCTGGACGCCAGCAGAGAGGCGAACCGGCGAGCCACGGCTGAGGTTCTGGAGGAGAACTGGATGGCCAACATGACTATGATGAGGGTCATGTTGGAGGAGTTGAGGGCTGGTCCTGCTGCTGGCCAGTGTCCTCCACCACCTCCACCGCCGCCACCGCCTCCACCTCCGCCTAGTCAACAAGAGGACACCCAGAGTCAGATGGGTGAGGGCAGTCATTTGACGGGGGCTTTGCAGACCATCCCCGTATTTGCTGAGGATCGTGATGAGATCGATCGCCGGCTGAATGCTTTCCGCAAGCATAAGCCACCTTCTTTCGACGGATCATATGATCCCATTGCTGCTGCCAGATGGCTACAGGCGTTGGACAAGATCTTCCGGATCATGCAGTGTACTGATCCGCAGAAGCTGATGTTCGCCACTTACATGCTGGAGGGCGAGGCCCATGAGTGGTGGACCAACATTTCTCACATCTACGAGATGCAGGGCCGTGTGATGACGTGGCCGTTCTTCGAGGAGTGTTTTCTGGGGCAGTACTTTCCTTATGACTCTCAGGAAAGGAAACAGGGAGAGTTTGACCGTTTGGTGTAGGGCTCGTTGTCTGTCGACGAGTACCTGGCCAAGTTTAATGAGTTGGTTAAGTTTGCTCATTTCCGCATGGCGAGACCGACTCCTGTTTTTCTTGCTGCTAAGTTCCGGAGGGGACTTAATGAAGACATTGCCGGACATCTTGCTGGTTCTGCTTCGAGAGACTTCGGAGCTTTAGTACAGCAGTGCCGCGACATTGAGGACTATTGCCGTGCGAGTCAGGCAAAGAAGGCCAAGATTGAGGTGCCACAGGTACCGGCGGTTCCGCTCCCTGGAGGGACAGGAAGTTTGCAAACAAGGGCAAGGGCAAACAGTTGGCGGCTAAGCAAGCGCCAAATCAATTTAAAAGGACTTCTACTCAGGGGAACGCAGCTAGACCTCCTGCTCCCAGATGCTCGGGATGCGGGAAGTCACATTTTGGGCCGTGTTCTACCGGACAGTTGATATGCTTCCAGTGTGGCAAGGAGGGCCACTACTCCAGAGATTGCCCGATGGCGAGAGTTGCTGCAGTGCAGGCTGTGCCAGTGCAGATGGTTCCTACTGGGGCACCAGCCGTGCCACCTACTACGGGGCGTGCGTATACGTTGGATCGTCAGCAGTCGGACAGAGCTCCGAACCTGGTCAGAGGTACTATTACCATTGGTGGTTCAGCTGTTGATGTGCTTTTTGATTCCGGGGCAATGCACTCTTTTGTTGCTACCCCTATTGCTGTGGGGCTTGAGTTGCCCAGTGATGTGCTTTCTCCACCGATGCGGGTGACCACCGCCACCGGAGAAAAATATTTGACCTCTACTGTTCATCGCGATGTAGCGTTTCAGTGGGATGGCTGTGACTTCTCGGTAGATCTGATAGGATTGCCGATGGCCAACCTGGAGATTATTCTGGGCATGGATTGGTTGTCCAGAAACTGTGCATTGATTGATTGCTGTGCCAAGAGAGTGGTGATGTCTCCGGGTGGGTCCACAGCCAGTTCCTCACCGTTCATTTCAGTCCTGCAGGCGAGGAGGGCCTTGAGAGCAGGGGCATTTGGCTATGTCATGTTGGAGGTTTGGTGAGTGGGACACAGGAGGATCTCACTGGCATTCCTGTGGTGAGGGAATTCCTCGAAGTGTTTCCCGAGGAGATTCCTGAGTTTCCACCGCAGAGGGAGATAGAGTTCTCCATAGACTTATTGCCTGGTGTGGGGCCTATATCGTTGGCTCCATACCGGATGTCGCCACCAGAGTTGGCGGAGCTGAAGAAGCATATTGAGGAGCTTTCAGCGAAAGATTTCATTCGGCCGAGTGTGTCTCCCTGGGGAGCACCGGTCATTTTTGTGAAAAAGAAAGATGGGACCATGCGGTTGTGCACCGACTACAGACAGTTGAACAAGGTGACAATCAAGAACAAGTATCCCCTTCCACGCATTGATGATTTGCTGGATCAGCTCAGGGGTGCTTGCGTGTATTCCAAGATTGATCTCCGGTCCGGTTACCATCAGATACGGGTAAAGCCGGAGGATGTCCCAAAGACAGCGTTTCGCTCGAGGTACGGGCATTATGAGTACTTGGTGATCCCGTTTGGACTCACCAATGCACCCGCTGTGTTCATGGACTACATGAACAGGATCTTCCAGCCGTACCTGGATCAGTTTGTGATCGTCTTCATTGACGACATCTTAATTTACTCCAAGACGGAGGAGGAGCATGCTGAGCACTTGAAGATTGTTCTGCAAGTGTTGAAAGAGAAAAAGCTATATGCTAAGCCATCAAAATGTGAGTTTTGGCTCAAGGCGGTGAAATTTCTGGGTCATGTGATCTCCGCTGATGGAGTAGCAGTTGATCCTAACAAGATTGAGGCCGTGATGGACTGGGAGAGGCCCAAGACGGTTACAGAAGTGAGAAGCTTCTTGGGTTTGGCAGGGTACCGATGACTCGTCTCACCCGAAAGGAGACTCCTGCACAAGTAATAAAAGTGATAAGTAAGTATCGTCTCCACAGGGATTGATAAACAATTACTACTATAACCAGTCCTCTTAAGTTAGATAAATCAATTGGTGTTTTCACACTATGGTAACTCAAAATGTAAAGACTTGTTTTTAGGGTTTTTATGAAAAAGACTTAAAATAAATGCAGAAATTGTTTTTGTAGAAGAAGTGATGAAGAAGACTGTAGCCAGGGTACATTCACCAATTGTTCCCAATTTTACTTCGGATTGATTCATAAAACCTATTGAAATTAACAACTCAGACAAATTATCATCTTTTAGAAATAATTAGTTAGATCCCAATCCCTTGGCGATCTAACCCTTTACTTCAATTGGAACCCTAATCCCTTAGTAATTCCGCCTGAAAATAAGCATTATGTAGATAAATCCCACGACTGCAATCCATACAAGTCTATCCCTAGAACATGCATGGAGAGTCATCTTTATCTCCTTTCAGGATCAGTATTCCAACATCCCTATTGTGAATCCTGATCCCCAGAATATTATTCCCTATTAGGTTGATCAGATCTAACAGAAATAATATCAATACGCTCAAGATAAAAGATGAAATATATTAAATTCAATACATAGAATGATTCAATCCTTGTAACAATTGTTTACAAAGGGATCATGCCCCTGACTACAGAAATAGATCTAGCCAATCAACATCATGATCGCTGATCTGATTTCAACATAAACTGAAAAGAAAATAAAGAAGAGTACAAGAACAGAGTGATGAACACGAAGAACGCCTCCTCTAGGTCTTGTGATGTGTATTCAGAGATATGTCTTCTTCAAGGGTTGAGTCTCTTTTTATAAGAGACTTTGACCTAAAATGTGAAATTTGAATTTCCAACCTTTCGCGCCTCCCACGCTGATGGCGCGGATCTCGCGCTCTCAGCGCGGGACCTTCTGCCAATTTTCTTCTTCCCACGCTCTGAGCGCCATTCCCGCGCTGTTGGCGCGGGATTTTAGGTCTTCTTTTATGCATTGATTGAGTCACTTTCTTCTTCTTTTCTGCTGTGAGCGTGAAATTACAAGATTGCCCTTCTGATTAAACGTATAACGGAAACCTTACAATTTATTACATAAACGTTATAACGGAAATATTAAAGTATGAATTTATTACAGAAACGTTTAACGGAAGATTTAATTAAAATAAATTTGAATTCAAATTTCGAATTTAAAATCTGAATTCAACAGTTGCGCGATCCTCTGATGCTGCAAGCGCCATTCCCACGCTCGTAGCGTGGGCCTTTAGTTTCACTTTGTCCTTTTCAGCTCCAATTTGTGCATTTCTCCTATGAAATCAACATAAAATCAGTATATAACCTCAGATTAAGATATTTGACAAATTAACATTGATTTTGCCCTTTTCTTGCATCAGATTAAGTAACATTCTTCCTCTTTTTATCTTAGAATTCCTTATATGCTGATCGCATATCAAATAATTCCCAGATTTAAACGTTGCTGTCCCCAGCAATGTACAAGACTCAATCCAGGAAATAATCAATTAATCCAACATAACATTCCAGAGACACTCTCAGACACAATATGCCATGCATGCCTGACTCAACATCATAAACTCCCAATAATGTCATCAGCTTCTTAGAGATACAAGTCTACATTGGTTATCCCTCACACAGATAAATAATATTCACTCAACACTCAGTGTTTAAGGGTATAATGAGCACTCAATCACTCAAAGCTATAACACTACCATAGGCTTGATCATATTCTCAAAAATTCTTAAAAATGAAGAATCACACACATGCATTAATTGATCAAAAGGACTTCACAGGTTGTAACTTGGCCGGGGTAATAGGGTAGGAATATATGGATAGTAGCTCAAACAACAATGAGATTGAAAAAATGATATTATTTCACTTTAACACATTCAATTCAATGAGTTTTGCTCCACTAGCATTCCCACAGACTTGCGGGAATTAATTCCTTCCAGCCACCTTTTACTCTTTTCCTTTTTCTTGCTTTATTTTCTTTCTTTTTTTTTTTTTTTTTATAAGGGCATAGATGAATTTTTTTTTTTTTTTTTTATCCCTTAATCACTTGACCTTTGTGGAGCTTACCTCAATTTCTTTATTTTATTTTCAACACATTTAGTGATTCAATCTCAATCAAGGTAAGTCACATGGATATAGGCTAAGCCATCAATTAGGCCATAGGTCATTTATCAACAAATAAGTTCAAGCTCAAAGGGGCTAGCAAGGGAAAATTTCATACATGTGGGTTATTTTGGCCAATAGCTAATAAGAACAAAATGCCTTTATCATATCAATCAATGCATGAATCACAGAGAAACCAATCAAGTTCTAGAGTATTACAACAGTGAGGCCTCTCAACAAAAATTTCAGTGTTTAGGCTCAAAACCTCACAGCTATGGTATCAATGCAGACTCAAGAAAATTGACTTCAGACATTATCAGAATTCACAATATTAACTCAGACAAACGAGCAATCATGCAATCTAATTATGCCTATGCAATGTTATGCCAGAAAGTCATAAAATATATTCCAAGAATTTAATCATGTACATTAACAAGATGAGCACATTTAAACCTGGGATTTGTTCAAAACACACATTTTTTTTATTTTTTTTTTATTTTTTTTTTTTTTTTTTTTTTTATTTTTTTAATGGCACACCAAATAACTATAAAAAATAACTAAGAAAATGAAAAGAGTTAGGATATCTCCCCTGATAGAAGAATTGCAGTTCTAAGGCGCAAGCCCACCATTCCCAGATTTAGAGCATTGCTGTCCTCAGCAATAATTAAACCACAAGAAGGAAAACCTGCACAATGGAACAAACAGTGGCATATAGAAGAGACTATAATGCGCACATTAAAACATCAGAGAAAAATATACTAACTAAAATACAAAACAGAAAAATAAACTAATGTACAAAATCTCCGTCAGCAAGGAGAAAAAGTCAAACCTCCATGTCATCCCACTCAGCAGCGTGGGATGACTCAGCAAATGGAGGATCTGGTGGTATTGGCTGCCTTGGTGTTTGGAGCCACCATTCCCAGATTTGGCCCAAACCATGGAGCCATGTTAGAAACTCTTTGAAGCTTTGATTCTTCTTAGAGATAGAATCTCTATGTCTCTTGTCAAACTTTAGCTTCCGGTGTCTCTTCCAACTCTTATCAAAGAGTTTGATCACCTCCTTTCTCAGTACCTTCTTCATTGTAGGATGACTCCTCCCTTGGGGTTTCTTCTCATGTTTGTCATCCTTCTCATTAAGAATTTTGTTGGTATGGGAAGATGGATCTTTATCTTTTGAATCAGTCTCCTGTTCCTTTAATACTTCAGTCACTACCTTGTTACAAAAGAAGATTTCTTTTAGAGTTTTAGGAGACTCCTTCGATTCCACCTTCATGACACCATCTTTCTTGGCATCATTTGTTTTTTTAGGAACCTTAACCGCCACATTTTGTTTTTCCTTTGAAACTTTAAAACAATCATCTTTGTGAGAAGACTGTTTTAAAGAATTAAAGACATTGATGGTAACGGTCTCATCATTCATCCTTAGCTCAAGCTTTCCGTTTTCAACATCAATCAATGCACGGGATGTAGCTAAGAAAGGTCTACCCAACAAAAGAGGCATTGCAGCTCCTCCTTCCATATCCAACACCACAAAATCAGCAGGAAAAATGAACTTGTCCACCTTCACAAGAACATCTTCTATTATTCCACTCGGCTTCCTTGAGGACTTATCAGCAAGTTGTAAAGATGCTTGAGTAGGCTTCAACTCGGTAATCCCCAAGGAATTGCAAACAGAAAGGGGCATCAGATTAATGCTAGCCCCAAGATCACACAATGCCCGACTGATTTTTGTGTTCCCAATTTCAATAGGGATATTGAAGCTCCCTGGATCATTACGCTTAGGCGGGACCTTCTTGGTAATAATAGCACTACACTCCTCAGTGAGTGTCACCGTTTGGCATTCCTGCAGTTTGTGCTTCCTTGACAACAAGTCCTTCATAAACTTTGCATAATTTGGCATGCTAGACAAAGCTTCAGCAAAAGGAATATTGATGTGCAGCTTTTTGAAGATATCCAAAAACCTGTCATAATGCTTATTATAGGCTTCTTTCTTGAACCTTTCTGGGTAAGGTGCTTGAGCCATCACATACTCATGGCTCAACTCAAACTTCTTCTTCTCAACTGGCTTTTCTTCTTCCACAGGTTTTTCAATTTCATTTTCTGGCTCCTTAACCTCCTTAAGCTTCTTCTTAGCTTCCATCTTTGTGTTTGGCTTTTCTGGGGTTGCCACTACTTTCCCGCTTCTAGTTGTAATATACATGCAATCCTCTTTTGGATTGATAATTGTATTACTTGGAAATGTACCTGGAATTCTTTCTGAAAATTGTTTTGCCAGCTGGCCTATCTGATTCTCCAGGTTCCTAATAGAAGCATTTGTGTTCTTGTTGTTGGCTCTGGTTTCTTCCATGAAAGCATTGGTGTGTTGAGCCATCTCATTAGAAGCCTTAGCCATCTGAGCAAAAGCTTTTTCCCACTCAGCAGGCTCACTTTGTTGATTCTGTGAAGGTTGAGCATAATTATTATTAGCTTTAAAATCCATACCTGATCCTTGAGTCCTCCGCTGAAAGTTGTTGTTACCACCAGGGAAATTTTGATTTCGCTGGAAGTTTTGTTGTTGTTGAGGACGCTGATCGTACCAAATCCCATTCACCTGTAATTGTTGAAGTGAATCTTCGGATGATGGATTGGACATTCACTGGATTCATGACTTTCTTGGCATTGGTCACAAATCAGAGGAGTTGTTTGAACCTTTGACACTTGTAACTTGTCAAATTTTTCACTTAAACTGTCAAACTTTTTAGATAATGATATTACATCACTATCTGTGGTTTTTTCACTGCTCTTTGTGTGGGAACTAGCACACTTTCATTTTCATTTCTTGCAAGCTTTTTGATCAACTCAATAGCCTGCTCAGATGTGCTTTCCCGAATAGAACCTCCAGCGGCACTATTTATTATCATCCTTGTTTCGGGGGTGATTCCATTGAAAAATATCACCACTTTTCTATCATCATCTCCTTCATAATGTGCACATTTCCTGTTTAATTCTTGGAATCTGTTCCAAGTTGCACATAGTGATTCTCCTTCCAACTGGCGAAAGTTTGTTATTTCATTCACCAGCTGATTATATTTCTCCATGGAAAAGAAATGATCAAAGAATTTACTGGATAGATCTTCCCATGTCAGGATGCTGTTTGCTGGTTGTCTTTCGATCCACCTCAATGCTTTTCCCTTAACAGCGAAAGGGAACAACCGAAGCCTGATAGCATCTGTAGATACCCCATTGTGTTTGGTGGTATCACAGACCATCAAGAATCGGTCTATAAACTCATGTGGATCTTCATCATCAGCTCCAGAAAATTGAACCCTTTCCACCAAAGAAATTAATGATGGCTTGAGTTCAAAATTATTAGCCTCCACATTTGGCCTGACTATGCTTGAATTGGCCCTGTTGAATACTGGAGTCAAAATTGTATTCAACAGTCTTGGAGGTTGATTGTTGGCATTTCCTCCTCGCCCATGACCAACATTGTTATTTTCGGCCATTTCTTGAATTGGTTGTAAAGATGTGTGCTTCAAATCTTCCCAAATGATCTGTCTAGCAGCCTTCCTTAGTTGCTTTTCTGTCTTTGTAATTTCAGAATCTATTACAAAGTCTTTAGGTGGAAGTCTACCTCGCATAAAAATCAGAGAAAATTATTAGTAACACCTGCACAACACAATCAAGATAAAAGAATAATAAAATAAGAATCTAATCTCAAGAATCTAAGGTTATTTGTAATATTGTAAACACAATCCCCGGCAACGGCGCCAAAAACTTGTTGCGATCTCGGCAAGTGCACCGATCGTTCCAAGTAATAAAGTGATAAGTAAGAGGGATTGATAAACAAGTACTACTATAACCAGTCCTCTTAAGTTAGATAAATCAATTGGTGTTTTCACACTATGGTAACTCAAAATGTAAAGACTTGTTTTTAGGGTTTTTATGAAAAAGACTTAAAATAAATGCAGAAATTGTTTTTGTAGATGAAGTGATGAAGAAGACTGTAGCCAGGGTACATTCACCAATTGTTCCCAATTTTACTTCGGATTGATTCATAAAACCTATTGAAATTAACAACTCAAACAAATTATCATCTTTTAGAAATAATTAGTTAGATCCCAATCCCTTGGCGATCTAACCCTTTACTTCAATTGATCATGCCCCTGACTACAGAAATAGATCTAGCCAATCAACATCATGATCGCTGATCTGATTTCAACATAAACTTGAAAAGAAAATAAAGAAGAGTACAAGAATAGAGTGATGAACACGAAGAACGCCTCCTCTAGGTCTTGTGATGTGTATTCAGAGATATGTCTTCTTCAAGGGTTGAGTCTCTTTTTATAAGAGACTTTGACCTAAAATGTGAAATTTGAATTTCCAACCTTTCGCGCCTCCCACGCTGATGGCGCGGATCTCGCGCTCTCAGCGCAGGACCTTCTGCCAATTTCCTTCTTCCCACGCTCTGAGCGCCATTCTCGCGCTGTTGGCGCGGGATTTTAGGTCTTCTTTTATGCATTGATTGAGTCACTTTCTTCTTCTTTTCTGCTGTGAGCGTGAAATTACAAGATTGCCCTTCTGATTAAACGTATAACGGAAATCTTACAATTTATTACATAAACGTTATAACGAAAATATTAAAGTATGAATTTATTACAGAAACGTTTAACGGAAGATTTAATTAAAATAAATTTGAATTCAAATTTCGAATTTAAAATCTGAATTCAACAGTTGCGTGATCCATTCCCACGCTGATGTCCTTTAGTTTCACTTTGTCCTCCAATTTGTGCATTTCTCCTATGAAATCAACATAAAATCAGTATATAACCTCAAATTAAGATATTTGACAAATTAACATTGATTTTGCCCTTTTCTTGCATCAGATTAAAGTAACATTTTTCCTCTTTTTATCT
>JAVKPL010006282.1:0-26362 GCA_032173675.1 Gastrolobium villosum
CCTCAAGCTTTGAATGACTTAATGTTCAAGCAGGTGGTCAATGAGTGACCACAAAAAAACAGCAGAGATTTCACAAAATTCTCTCTTAGCGTGAATAAGACAAAGAAGGTGTGGAGTTCAATTTTTTTAACTTCAATTTGAAGCTTTGCAGAGGAAGGAATCCGAAACTTAATTTTGAGAAAAAATATGCATGGAGAAAATATTGAAAACGATGTTGTGAATGATAAAATCCTTGGTTCTTTAACTCCGAGGTTTGATTGTGTATTTGAGATTTCAAATTACTTAAACATCATGAGTACTTACGGGTTATTTAGAACTATAGAAGCCGAAGGAGCAAATACATTGAAAAGGCTAAACAAGCCTTTGGAGAAAATCTTCAAAGCAAAGGAGTCATTGAAATATGATTGAAGTCAAGATACCGAAGTCAAAGAGGATGTAGGCGTCGATGAGGAAAAGGGTGGTAAGGGCCAAAGTAAAAATAAATTAGGAAAAGTTCAGCAATGTAACTCTAGTTGTTTTAGAATCACATATGTTTATGTAGTTTTTATTTTATCACATATGTCCTTTGTGATTTATAAAAAGTAAAAAACTACATGAGTAGATGTGATAAAAAAAGTACCCTTTTGCAAATCACGGAAGCATATGTGATATAAAAAAATCACAGGAGCATGGTTGATTCTAGAGTACCACATGGGCATTGGTGAACTTTTCCCAATAAATAAATTGTAAGGGATCTGATCTGTAACAGAATAGGAAGCAAGGGAAAGATGTGAAAGGATAGGAAGTTAGAGAGAGAAAGAGAGAAGATTGTCCAAACTTTCTATATTTTCTGTTTCTGCCCTCAATGGCTATATATAATCGAATCAATACATTATTCCTTTTTTTCTATTTTCTCACTTGAATTACAATATTTGTTAATACTATAATGAGGACCAACTATTGCAAATAGTCCATCAAGTAACTGGGCTGCTTCTTAATTCTAACGGGCCTATTCTCCTTCAGCCCAACTAAATGGGCTGTAACACTCCCTTGCCCATCAAATTGCACATCGCCCACGATGCTGCTTGGGCCTGTAGCAGTTTGGCCCACTCCACGAACACATGGGTCGTCCACGAAGTTGCTTGGGCTTGCATCTCTTTTGCCCATTCCACGAATTGACGCGGTTTGCAGTGGTTGAGACGTGGCCGAACAGCTGGCAGACTGATGTGATGGTGAAGAGATAAGGACGCGCGTGGCCCCCTTCTGATTGGTTGATGGCGCGGCGACATTAATGATGGTTTGGTGGCCCGAGGCGTGAGTTAAAGCCTCTGCGCTGTGTCTGTCTCCACTATCAACTCCCTTGTGCCTTTCTTTGCTCCCTTCTTTTCTCCCTTCATTTCTCTGGGCGGTGTCATCAGTTCCCTTGTGCCTTTCTTTACTCCCTTCTTTGCTCCCTTCATTTCTCTGCGCGGTGTAGGATGGCTTTGGGGTAAAGGAACAGCCTTTGCTAGTTCGCCGGTGGTCAAGAGGGTCTCATCCTCCCAGGTTGACTCTTCTGGCGGTAAACCTCCCTATTGAATCAAGACCTGAGGGGTAACCTTGTTCTGTTTCCAAATCGATCGATGCACAACAATGGCAGCTGGGACTTGCACCAGAGGTGTATGCTGAAGGTCTGCTGGAAGCTGATGAACCTGATATTTTCCTGACGGTACAAAAGGTCGTAAAAGGGACACATGAAAAACCGGATGTACACGCGAACCCTCCGGAAGTTTAAGGCGGTAAGCCACCCGACCGATACGCTCCAGAACGCGAAAAGGCCCATAAAAACGGAGGCTCAACTTGTGCGACGACCTGTGGTGGACGGATAGCTGCCGGTACGGTTGCAAACGAAGGAGTACCTGGTCGCCGACGGCAAAGGTAAGATCTTTTCGTCTCTTATCCGCTTGATTTTTCATGAAAGTCTGCGCCTTTTTTTAATTTTCCTTTAATGATGCGAGGATCTTGGAGCGCTGATGTAGATCCGAATCAATTGCTTCAATGGCTGTGCTACCCAGTGTATATTCCAGGAGGCAAGGAGGATCTCTTCCATAAGTGGCTCGAAAGGGTGTGGTGCCAGAAGATCTGTTGAAGGCTGTGTTATAGTGGAACTCTGCCCAACTCAAAAATTAATGCCATGTGTTCGGATGTTCATGGACAAAACAGTGAAGGTATTGTTCCAAACTCCTATTCATGCGTTCAGTTTGTCCGTCCGACTGGGCATGATAGGCTGAGCTAAAATGCAAGGCTGTCCCATGGAGGCGAAACAGAGTTTTCCAAAACTCGCTTGTGAAAATAGGGTCTCTATCCGAGACAATGGACTTAGGGGGTCCATGTAGTTTTCCCACAGTATCCCAAAATACCTGGGCTATTTTTGAGGCTGAGTAACGTGCTGGTAAGGCCGTAAAGTGAGCGCCTTTTGTAAGCCTGTCGACCACCAATAAAATATCCGTAAATCCCCCGGAATTGGGTAAATGAGTAATGAAATCCATGGTCAATTCCGACCAAATGGATTCGGGAATTGGTAACGGTTGTAGTAGTCCATATGGAAACTGATTCGGTGCTTTGGTTTTCTGGCATATATCGCACTGTTGAATGAACTGCTGAACATCCCTTTTTATTTTTTTCCAGGTGAATTTTGCTCCCAATCTCAAGAGTGTGCGGCGAATGCCAGCATGGCCGCCGCCCACTTTAGACGAGTGGAAATCATGAAGCAGAGATGGAATCAAAAAGAGAATAGGCCCATTAGAATTAAGAAGCAGCCCAGTTACTTGTTGGACTATTTGCAATAGTTGGTCCTCATTATAGTATTAACAAATATTGTAATTCAAGTGAGAAAATAGAAAAAAAGGAATAATGTATTGATTCGGTTATATATAGCCATTGAGGGCAGAAATAGAAAATATAGAAAGTTTGGACAATCTTCTCTCTTTCTCTCTCTAACTTCCTATCCTTTCACATCTTTCCCTTGCTTCCTATTCTGTTACAGATCAGATCCCTTACATAAATAACAATCAACAAGTATAATTTCAACTTAACCTCTCGAATGAAGTTATGAAGTTCAAGCATGGAGTATATATATAACTATTTTTTTTTTTCCATTAAATCCTGACTAACGATAGTAGAGATGAGAGAAATCCTTATATGTAGCCTTATATTTGTATATTTGTAGGTGGTCAACGAATGATCACTGAATGTATACTTGATTTAGAAAAAAAAATTAACAGTGAGTTTTGCTATCCTTATGCGTCTGGTGGGCTCAAATTCTAATTAGTTGCCACCCATTGATTACTGGTTGATTTATATAAAAAGAATGCAACATGACAATTCAAATAATGAAGAGAATGGACTATATATGAAAAAGGAGTGGTTAGACAAAGAGGTAACTATCCTAGAACAAACTTGATCTAGTTTTATTTTCGAAGCTTGGTTTTTTTTTTAGGCCAACGGCAAACTGCATGTCATTGTCACAAGTAAATATTTATATACGTTAGGAGCCAAATCAAAGCGAAATTTAAAAGAGATTAAAAATCGTTGTTATTAGGTGTATATCCATCTATATAAATTCTTAAGCGAAAATCCGCAAAATGAGTTTTGACATTTAGAATTTTTGAAAGCACATCATTGAATAACAAATAGAAAGATGCATTAGCAAGAGAACATCTGAAGAGGTAAGTTACCGTTCTTAATATGTACTGCATGTTGTGATTGTACTGAAGAATTTAATTTGAGTTAATTGGTATTTCAATACAGCAAAGTCGTATTGCTGCCATCAATTTTACCGTACCAAGGTATTAATTCCATCACGAGTATCGCATTAAAAGTCCACATGTAATGAACAACCCGAAAAAAGTAGGGAATGCCATATTTATATTTCAATTCCAGTACACGTTACAGAAGAATTATTATATTTGTATGGATTAATGTTTGTTATATGGGAAAAGTGTGTATCATTATAAAAGATGTAAAGTTGTGTCATTCTAAGTGAGAGAAGGAGATAGATAAAGTAGGAGAGAGTGAACAAAAAAATACAAAGGCGCGGGTCCCACCTCTTTGTGAGAGTGAAAGGATATAAGTTGTGTCATGTTAAAGGACAAACACTATTCCCTTATTATATAGGGGAAGGTTATATTTACAAACTTTATATTTACAAACTCTTACAATCAAGAGTGTATGCCGGTCATACTTCAATCAAGAATGTATGACAGGTCATACTTCAATCAAGAGTGTATGACCGGTCATACTTAATATAATTTGTAAAAAAAAATTGTAAATAGATCCTTCCCCTGTTATATATAAGATAATTTTATTTTCTACACATATACAAAAGTGTGTGGAGTTTATGTGGGGCTATTTGGGGAGAAGATAGAAAAAAAACATAACTTCACACACTTTTATTTATTTATATATATATATATATATATATATATATATATATAAAATAAAATGAGAAAATTAATCCCTAATTGTATACACACTTATCAATTCTACATCAGGGCACATAACAACATTTAAGTATAAGATTAAATTCATTTAAAAAAATTCAAATGGTTATACTTGAGTTGTTTACAAGAGACTTGAGTAAACACTACAAGAAATACGGCGATCAGGCACGAGGATTTAGCCACGGTAAATGCAATCATGACAAAAATTATAAAAACGCTCAAATTTACTATACAAAATGGGTATCAACACGACTTTTAAGGGTTGTTTCGTCTTTTTAGAATATGTTATTCCCATTATCCCTTTTAGCAAATGTGGCGTAGAATAGCCTTAAACATTTCGTATTCTCCACAACCTATATTTGATGTAGGCGGAGAATAGTGCAAAATAACTTCCATGATCTTACCTCTTTCCATGATCTTCAGGAAAGTTCTTCGCTAGCCAGAGGCATGGTGGTGCTAGCAAATTTAAGTATCTTCACCAGCAACACAGGAACCATGGTCGCTGTATACTCGAAAAGCTTCCAGCACACAGTCCACAGTTCTTGTTTTTTATGATTTTTATGTTAAGGTATTCCTTATTTTTTTTCATTACCATAATGTGATTAGGTTTTCTTTATTGTTTTAGCTTAGTTTTTTTATTTTGATTTTGATTATATTTGCGTTGGAATCTTTTGATATGTCGACAATTTCTATTTAACTCAATTACTATATGTCGATCAACTCTGGTCTTGCTAAACTCAAATTCATTTAATCATGTTGCTGATTTTGTGATTTGCTATTTTAACATTTCCCCCAATATTTTTCTTAGGGTTTGGGATTTCATTTATATTGCACGTATTCTTTTTGGGACTTATAACTAGAGTTGCCAATGTTAAATTGCTATGTTGCTCATGATCTCAAAAAAGGAATGTTGGATTGGGTCAAGTTTTTGTGATCCTTTCATTGAGAGGGACTTCCGATTAGGGATGTGCATGGGTCGACCCGAACCGGATTTTTTGAAAAACCAAATCGAAATGGTTTAAATGGTTCGGTTCGGTTCAAAACTGGTTCTGTTTGGAAGTGGTTCGGTTCGGAAGTGGTTCGGAACCGGTTCGGGTTGACCCTCTTTTGAAAAGAAAAAAAATAAAGTAATAAAAATTAATTTGATTTGGTTTGAAAATGGTTCGGTTCGGTTCGGAACCGGTTCGGTTCTTAAACCGGTTCTAAAAATCGGTTCGGTTCATGAACTGGTTCTTTAAAAATCGGTTCGGTTCATGAACTGGTTTTTAAAAATTGGTTATTTTATGGGGCGGTTCGGTTCGGTTCATGGTTCGACCCAATTTTTTGGTTATTTTGCACACCCCTACTTCCGATAACAATGGCGGAGGGAACTTGAAGCAATTTTAAGACGGGGGCTATTGATGAGTGCTTGAACTGGTTGACTCACCACGAGCAACAATTTATCATTCAAGGGGTGACTATGTGGCTGAGTGACTATGTGACTCATGCAAGGAGAAACTGAAGTCTAGACAGATGGAACCTGAAGACCCATTGCAAACACACTTACAGCACTTGTTGCACTTATTATGATGGCCCAATACCTTTATTATAAGACTGAACAGAATGAATGATAAATCAGAGGGAAGTGGTATTTTCTTTTTCTTTTTTTATCAAAATACTATATAATTGATTTCAATTCTCTCTCTTTGTATTCTGGAGTTTACAGCATCCTCGAATTGTCACCATTATAGTAATATTCAGTGTTTCTATATTCCAATTGCTATCATTTTTTGTGCTTTCTTTGAGAGAAACTTCTGATAACAATGGCGGATGGAACTATTGATAAGCTATTGAATCGGTTGACTTAGCACGAGCAACAATTTATCATTCAAGGAGTGACTATGTGGCTGAGTGACTATGTGACTCATGCAAGGAGAAACTGAAGTCTAGATATGTGGAACCTGAAGACCCATGTGTATTTCATACACATTTACAATACTTGTTGGGCTTATTATAAGAGCCCAATACTTTTATTATAGGACTGAACAAAATGAATGTTAAATGGTAGGGAAGTGTTAAAGGATATCCACAAAATGGTTAAAGGAATGATGGCATCACTATGGATAAACAAATAATTCCCGAAACAGTTAACCTTTTGGAAGAATAATTAAGGCTTGATAAGTTGTAGGTGATATTGCTGGTCTCTTGGAACAAATATTTTTATTTAAGAATATTTCATTTTCTGCTTATTTTCAAACAAATATACACATTAAGTAATTATGATAAATGATGTGCCGTCAGCACATAAGTAAATTCAAGCCAAAAAGAGAAAAATAATGAACTTTTCCTCATTAAAAATGCAACATTTCTTATTGTAATTCTTAAATTCCAAATTCAAGAGTGTTTAACTGATTCTATGCTCATTTTGCAGGAAAAACAAACAAATCTGGAAGGAAAATGAGGATTGGCCAAAGTGAAGACCCACGCTCACAGCGTGGGAATGACGCTGATAGCGTGGGAATACAGTAAGACCCACGCTCACAGCATGGGAATGACGCTCATGGCGTGAAGGATCAGAAGCATCCACGCTCACAGCGTGGAACTGACCCTGATAGCGTCAGTTGTGGAAGCCACAGCCGTGCTTTCAAGGGGCAAAATTGGAAAAAGAAAAAAAAAAGTTGTCTTTATAAATAAGAAGAGTGCATTTCTGAAGAGGATACTGGTTTTTGACCTAGAAGAGGTCGTCGCTGTGGAGAAGAAGCTGTTCTTCGTTCTTCCTTCGATCATTCTGTAATTTACTTTCTTGTTGAATTTTACTTGAGATCAGCCATGAATATGGTTGGCTAGATCTTCTTATTGTGGTAAGGGCACAACCCTGAATGTGAACCCCTTGTTGTTTGGATCTGATTTATATATGTTTATCTTTCTGCATCTATTTTCCTTTGCTCTTCATCTCATTGTTCTTTTAGATCTGATCATTCTAACAGATCACTAGGGTTAGGATTCACAATAGGAATATTGGGATCCTAATTCCCGAACAGGAGGAAAATAGTTGTTCATGTAGGCACTAGGGATAGGCTACATGAACTGCAAACGCGAAAGATTCACCGGATTGTATGTTTTAACCTGAAAAGGAATCTCTAAGGAATTAGGGTTCTAATAAGGTTAATAAGGTTAAGATCCCTAAGGAATTAGGGTTAACCGATTAAATAAAAGATGGTGAATCGTTTGATCAAAGGGTAATTAATATGTAAATTTAAATTCAAATAACAAGGTGGGGATCAAACAGGTGTTCTTACTCTTACTACAATCTTTTTACAATTGTTTTTCAAAACCCTAATTTTATACGATCTGTTCATCTATCTTTTAGAAAACCCAAAAATACGCAATTTACATTTTGGTTACTTTTCGTTTTAAATCAACAACAATTGCTACCTCTTTTGATCCGTTCAACTTAAGGGACTGGTTATTGTAGTACTTGGTCTACAATCCCTGTGGAGACGATACTCTACTTCATCACTTTTATTACTTGGAACGATCGGTATACTTGCCGAGTTCGCAACAATAAATGTAGCTCTAAAATGGACTAAGCATATTATTTCTTATTGAGAGTAAAAAGATATCATTGCTCCTGAACTGTTGCGTAGTACAACCAGGTATCCCTTGACGGGTGAAGTATATATGGCACGAT
This sequence comes from Gastrolobium villosum, assembly GCA_032173675.1. Classification (NCBI taxonomy): domain Eukaryota; kingdom Viridiplantae; phylum Streptophyta; class Magnoliopsida; order Fabales; family Fabaceae; genus Gastrolobium; species Gastrolobium villosum. The sequence continues at coordinate 8,131 of JAVKPL010006282.1, forward strand.
AGATATAATGATATGGACCAAGGCTCTTGACATAGTGACTGTAAGTGTGTTCTCATATATGGCTGAGAAAAGGAAAAAAAATGAATAGGCACAATAGCTTTACATTTTAATTAATAGATTAACAACTCATAAAAGTAAGTATGCAAGTGCTTATACCCATGGTGAAAAGAGGTATATATAAGTAAAAAATATTTCTTAATAATAAGGGAGAGAACAACCATAACCGTTTTACCCACTACTTAACTGCTGTAAGTGAGGAATTACTCCACCAACATGTATGATGGTGAACTATCTTAATGGGCCTTTATGAGCTAGCTCATGCACTAGGCTGTAAAGACTGGTCCACAAAAGAATCCTCCAACTTAATCTACGAAGTTAGAGTTCCAAGATACATGAGAACTTTGTTTGGTGGTTTGTAGCATGCAATGTTTATTAGAATATTGAGTAGGTTTGTTAGTATTTATTCCACATGGATGACGTTCTCAACATCTATTTGTATTTATTGTCCTTGAGTATGGATTACCCGGCCGGCATGACCAAATGCTTTAAATTTTAAAATGGGTTGTTCTATTTTGTATATGTGTGTTTTATGCAATGCACGGTGGGTAAGAATGTCAACAACAATAGGTGTTGAACCCGCTGAGATCCGCAGTGTGTCCTGTTAGGAATTTTTACGATCGGCTACAGTAAAATTGTAATTGCTACAGTAATAAACAGTACTGCTACAGTGTCGGGCGGGATAAATTTCTGACGAGATGGGAAAATAAAGTAGCAAGAATAATGCACAGAGAACACCAACAATTTTAACGTGGAGAATCCCCTCAATATGAGGAGTAAAAACCACGAGACACTAGTCTAGAAAAAACTTCCACTATAAAAGTAGGATTACAAAGATGATGATCTCTCTAGTATGGGACTACAGGTTTACTCACAAAATCTCCTCACCCACTAAGGATGGCTCACACTAATTTTTATCTCTCATTAAGAGGATTTTACTCTCACCAAAAATGGTGGATCTCTCTCTTTCACACAATTCTTCTCTGAATTGTGTCTCACCTTGTTGCGATTAACAAGTGCGGAAGGCTCTCTATTTATAGATGCAAAAGGGTGAGGGAGGTTTAATAAAGAATTGCAATTTAATGCACCGAATTTGCAACCTTCGGTGCATGCGTTTCGGCTGCAAGTTTTCCAAATTTTCCAGCTTGCGGTGCTGGCAATTGTTGACAAATTTAAGGAAGAAAAAACCAACAAATCTCCCCCTTTTTGAATTAATTTGATAAGGATATCATGCCGGCACCTTTGCAGCAGTCTTCGAACTTCCATGTTGGAACCATCTTGGTCATCATATCGGACCAATTCAGGTCGGTGTGCACTTTGCCAAGTGCGAGCTGTCCACCTTCCACCACATCCCGGATCCAGTGATACCTCATATCCATGTGCTTTGTGCGGGAGTGATAGGTCAAGTTTTTTGCAAGATGAATTGCACTTTGTTTGTCACACTTCAGCTCGTACTTGTCTTGTTCATGACCGAGTTCAGAGAGAAACTTATTCATCCACAACATTTCTTTACTTGCCTCAGTCGCGACTATGTACTCGGCTTCAATTGTCGAAAGTGCCACACACTTCTGTAGTCTTGATTGCCAGGAGATAGCTCCTCCTACAAATGTCATCAAGTATCCAATCGTCGACTTCCTTGAGTAGGCATCTCCCCCTAAATCAGCATCTGAGTAGCCTTGCAACTCAGCTTTTCCTTCTCTAAATCGGAGGCATAAATTGGTTGAACCTCGGAGGTACCTGAAGATCCACTTCACTGCTTCCCAGTGCTCTTTGTCGAGGTTTGACAAATACCGGCTTACCATTCCAACTACATACGCCATGACGGTCTAGTGCAAACCATTGCATACATCAAGCTTCCGACGACAAATTGATAAGGAATCTTCAGCATCTCATCTTTGTCTTCATCAGATCTCGGACACTATTTCTTATTCAGCTTCATGTGTCTGGCTAAGGGGTTGCTCACTGTTTTGGCTTTATCCATGCATAATCTCTTCAAAATCTTCTCAATATAATTCTTTTGACTCAGCCATGGTAGCTTCTTCTGTCTATCTCGGATGATTTTGATTCCAAGTATCTGTTTTGCATTGCCGAGGTCCTTCATTGCAAAGGACGAGTTCAACGCCTTCTTCAAAGCGGTTATCTTTTCTTTATTCTGCCCTACAATCAACATGTCGTCAACATATAACAACAAACTTAGAAAGTCTCCATTTTCATACCTCTTCATAAATACGCAGTGGTCAGCTTATGTCTTCACGAACTTGTGATCAGTCATGAAGGATTCAAATTTCTTGTACCACTGTCGAGGTGCTTGCTTCAAGCCATAGAGACTCCTCTTCAGCCGACATACCATGCCTTCGCTTCCTGGAGCTTGAAATCCTTCAGGTTGCTCCATATAAATTTTTCTTCTAAATCACCGTGAAGGAATGCCATCTTCACTTCCATTTGTTCTACCTCGATATCCATTGAAGCCGCCATAGCTAACACGGTTCGGATCGAGGTCATTTTTACTAGAGGAGAAAAAATCTTCTCAAAGTCTATTCCTTTCTTCTGATTGCAGCCTTCCACTACATTCGGGCTTTGTATCTCGGCTTCTGCCTATTCTCTTTATTCTTAATCTTGTAGATCCATTTTTTTTCAGAGCTCGTCTTCCTTCAGGCAACTCAGTTAGCTCATAAGTCTGATTCTCATGCAAAGACTTCATCTCGTCCTGCATTGTCTTTTCCCATTCTTCTTTCTCTGAGCTCGTCACAGCCTCATCATAACTCCGAGGCTCACCGTCTTCAGCAACAACGGTGTATTCATTAAGTGGGTACCTTATAGAAGGTCTTCTTTCTCGAGTTGGATATCTCGGCTGTTCTTCAGCTTGAGAACCTGGTTCATCATTCTCAACTTGGATCTCATCATCAACTCTGACCTCAGTATCTTGGTCATCGGCATCTTGTTGCTGGTCATCATTTTCTTCATTCTCTAAATTTTCTCCCCCTGCTTCTTTCGGACAAGAGGGATGGGTTCTTCACGTTTGACAGTAACCCGGACTTTGGGCTTTGAGATGTCATGAATGGTCTCATCTTCATGAAAAATCACATCTCGTCTTCCCACTATCTTCTTGTTGATTGGATCCCAAAGTCGAAAACCAAACTCGGATTTTGGTGAACCGAGACAAATACATTTTTTGGTCTTCGCATCGAGCTTTGCCCTTTCATCATTAGGGATATGCACGAAGGCTCGGCATCCAAACACCTTCAATTGATTATAGGCCATTTTTCGATCTATCCAGACTTCTTCTGGAATTTCTCCTTCAAGTGGTCGTGATGGTGAAGGGTTGATCAGGTCAACCGCGGTTTTGAAGGCTTCTCCCCAGAATGATTTCGGCAATCTGGCATTGGACAACATGCTTTGGACCTTCTCTTCAATTGCCTGGCTCATTCTTTCAGCAATTTCATTCAGTTGAGGAGTCTTAGGGGGCATCTTCTCAAGTCGGATCCCAGCGGCTCTACAGTAAGCATCAAAGGGACCACAATACTCACCACCATTGTCTGATCGGACCACCTTCAATTTCTTGCCAGTCTCCCTTTCCACCATAGCATGAAACTCTTTAAAGGCTTGGAGTACCTAATCTTTAGTTTTCAACAAATATACCCACACTTTTGGGGAGTGATCATCAATAAAAGAAACAAAATATTGAGCTCCTCCAAGTGATCTTTCAAACATGGAGCATACATCAGTATGGACGAGGTCAAGAATATACATGCGTCGTCTGGGTTGATCCGGTCTCACAAACAAAAGTCGGTGCTGCTTTCCAGCTAGGCAGTGTGTGCAACTCTCCAACGCTTGGCCTTTCAACCCGGTCAGTAATCCTTTCTTGTTCAGAATTTGGAACCCTTTCTCGCTCATGTGGCCAAGGAGCTTGTGTCATAGTTCTAAGCTATGTCCATCTTGAACATAATTGGTTTCTCCACCATTTACCTTTCCTTGCATCACATACAAGGAGCCTTCTCTTTTGCCTCGAGCCAAAACCAAGTTTTTCTTGGCCAGCTTCCATCTACTTCCCCCAAAGTAGTTCACTAATCCGGCATCATCAAGTTTGCCTACCGAGATTAGATTCAGTCGCATGTCAGGAACATGCCTCACATCTTTCAACACAAGTCGGCACCGGACATCCGTGGTCAGGGTCACATCACCGACACCGATAATTTTGCTGGTCACCTGATTTCCCATCTTCACGACTCCAAAATCTCCATTTTTATAAGAAGAGAAGAATCCCTCATGTGGGGTGACATGGAATGAGGCACCAGAATCAACAATCCAAGTGCAGTCATCATATGTAACATTCAAATAATTATCCTCACCGATTAAGAAGATATCAGCCTCGGGTTTGGCTGCTACGGCAGTGGTGCTCTGCTCTTCCTTCTTCTTCGGATCTATCTGGTCTGGTTTCACAGTGCCATTTTTCTGTTCCTTTTTGAGTGTCCGACATTAGAACTTCTTGTGACTTGGCTTTCCACAATAGTAGCATGTTACGTCAGATCTCAGCTTTGACCTCCCTCGGCTTTTACTTCTTCCTCGATTCTCCGACCTCCCACAGTTCTCGATGACATTGGCCTTGTTCTGGCTAGTTGTCCCTCGTTCTTTCCTTCTGGCCTCTTCATTCAGCAGGCTATCTGCAACTGTGTCCATGGTCAATTTCCCTTCAGGGACCGAGTTACTGAGCGTAACCCCCAAAGTATCACAGCTCTCCGACAACTAACTGAGTAGCAAAAGTGCTTGTAACTCGTCATCAATATTCATGTCATTTTTTTTTAACTGATTCACGAGCCCCTTGTGTGTGCTCAAGTGCTTGATCATGCTTTGTCCATCCCTGTAGTTCAACTTCACTAGCCGACGCACCAAGTTTGCTTTGTTGCGCGGTGTCTTCTTCTGAATAAAAGATTCTAACTTTGTCCAAAGCTCATGAGCGTTTGTGTAGGTCGACACGTGCTCGAACAAGCTCCTGTCAATGTATTTGCGGATCATAGCGACCGCCTTCCGGTTGAGGAGTTCCCACTCTATCGCTCTTCCCTGCTGTCTTGTCTGCTTGCAAAATAGGCTCATATAAATCTTTGAAATAAAGATGATCCTCCATCATAGGTTTCCATTATGAGTAGTTCTCTGCGGTGAGTTTGAGCATATATCACCATCATTTTCTATGGCACTTTCCATCTCTGACCTCACAGAAACCTTAATCTAAGAGCTCTGATACCACTGTTGGGAGTTTTTACGATCGGCTACAGTAAAACAGTAACTGCTACAGTAATAAACAGTACTGCTACAGTGCCGGGTTACTATTTCTGCGGAAGTGGGATAAATTTCTGACGAGATGGGAAAATAAAGTAGCAAGAATAATGCGCAGAGAACACCAATAATTTTAACGTGGAAAACCCCCTCAATATGATGAGTAAAAACCACGGTACACTAGTCCAGAAAAAACTTCCACTATAAAAGTAGGATTACAAAGATGATGATCTCTCTAGTATGGGACTAGAGGTTTACTCACAAAATTTCCTCACCCACTAAGGATGGCTCACACTAATTTTTATCTCTCACTAGGATTATTTTACTCTCACAAAAAATGGTGGATCTCTCTCTTTCTCACAATTCTTCTCTGAATTGTGTCTGACCTTGTTGCGATTAACAAGTGAGGAAGACTCTCTATACATGCAAACTGGTGAGGGAGGTTTAATAAAAAATTGCAATTTAATGCACCGAATTTGCAACCTTCGGCACATGCGTTTCTGGCTGCAAGTTTTCCAAATTTTCCGGCTTGCGTTGCCGGCAATTGTTGACAAGTTTAAGGAAGAAAAAAACCAACATGTCCCTAGAACCAATTGTTGCTGATAGCAGAAAGTTTCTTCGGTGGCATGGATAAACCGAATTTTCAGTACATTTTTCTCGTAAAATGTGATATGTGTTTTATTTTTATCATATTAATAATAAATAATTTATTTTAAAGTCAGTTGAGAAAATAATTTTATAAGTAACAATTCAACCTAAAAGTTTAACTTGTTGGGTGATGCTATGATTTTATATATCTCAACACGCCCCCTCACACGAGAGCCCACTGGACTTGAAGGGTGGACAATGTAAAGAAATTCCACTTGAAAGAAGGTGGGGGGCGGCGAGGATCGAACCCGGGATATGAGGCTTTGATACCATGTAGAGAACCAATTCAACCCAAAAACTTAAATTATTGGGTGAGGTTATATATCTCAACAAATTTGATAAAAAAAGTAAAATACACCGAAAATTCAATGTATGCATAGCAGTGAAGATATTCTCCTCACAGCTGGTCCTTACCTGTGGCACGTGTAAAACAAGACCCGGTTTACCTGGGAGCGGATCCTTTAACATAGCATTTTGGTATTTTGATTCTGAATAGTAGCATTTCGGGAATTAAAATGACGTGTAGAGATATATTGCATACATAGATAAATCGAAATCAACACCTATTATATTGATTACAAAACATCGTCTGAGATCAAATTAATTACAAGGAAAACCTTGAGCTGCTGACATGGCATGCTGTTATTTGCTAATTCATGCATGGATCACCTAGCATTAAAAATAACATAGGGAATGAGAACTTGATTTATTACATTATTTTTTCCAATATTAGAATAATAACAACCGTTCATGGATTGCAGAGAGGGACCGCTTATATGTAGTAATGTAGCTAGAGACACAAGAATGTAGATGAGAGAGGGAGATAAGCTGTGTGTCCGTTTTTGGCAGGTCTCAAGGGAAACACACATAGGTCAGATCGTTTTCAATGGCTGATTAGTCATCGTTGCTTGCACCTTTAGAGGAATCATCTGAGATCATCTTCTGTATCATTTGGTTTATCTCTTCCTCGGACATACGGTCATCTTTACTCTTGGATTGGGCATATGCCTCAAAAAATTCCTTGTTTACTTTCTCCAACTCATTCCACACTGCATATGATTAATTTGTGTATATTCATTGAACGTACGGATGTTATAATAGTCAATAAATGTATGTGACTGCAATATATGATGCATGCACGTGCATGGTTGTGCTTTTGGATTGTTTGTTTAGTGCAAGATATCGGATACGAAATTAATTAATTTCTTTTACACAATGGAGGAAGGATATTCTTACTACCAAAATCTTTTATTACCAACTCACTATCTATCTAATCACCATTGGATCAACATTTTCTCTTTTTTCAGATTTTTTTTAACATTCTCTCTCTTTGATTCAATGGTGATTAGATAGATAGTAAGTTAGTAGTAGAAAATTTTGGTAGTAAGAATATTCTTCCTCTACACAATGATATAACTTTATGTAAATTATCCAAATCGCTCGCCACTATAAGACAGCTTACTTATATTCATTTTTACTTATAGTGAAATCAGAGCCGCGTGGTGCATACTATATTCTTCATCTTTCCATCTTAGACTTCTAACTAGGGGTGATAAACAAGCCACGGGCCTTTGACTCGGCTCGTGAAAGCCTGAGCTTAAATGTCTAAAATTGGTTGTTGGCACCAGGCTTAGAAAGGTCTCAGGCTCCAATTCAAAAGTTCGGCCTTAGAGCCTTTCAGGCCGACCTAGTATATTCTTTTATATTTATATTTTTTATATTACTTTTAATAGCCCTCTCTTTCTCCTCAATCCATTTCATCTCATTTTATTGATTAAACAGAGTTTTTGAATGATTTTGTTTTATATTATGTTGTTTGGATATACCTTGAATTTATGAATATTTATGGAATTACTAGTACTTTTGATTGTATATTTTGTTTGGATAATTTTTTATTGTCTTATTTTTTTAAAACAGGCTAATTACAGGCTAAATCAGGCTCTTATTTTTTGTAAATAAGACAGGCCACAGACCAATAATTATATTATAACAGGTAACAGGTTTAGTCAGACTGACCTATTTAAATACAGCTTAGCCTTTTAAGAGTACGGCTCGGCTCGGCTCGGCTCATTAACACCCCTACTTCTAACAACTCTCTTAAAGTTTCATATTAGGTAGGGATCAAAATAATATCGGCAATGGTCTATTTTGATACCTTACAAATTAATATGTTTGTTTTAAATTTAATTAGGTATCAAATAGTGGTGGAGCCACGTATATGTTAGGTGTGGCCTCGCCCCGGACTAAATTTTAATAAATTTTATTTATTATATATAATTATATAATTAATTATAATTTGGCCCGGGTTAAAATTATAATTTAGCTCGGGGTACAATTTATAATTTAATCCTATTTAAAACTTAAAATATTTTAACCCCCAAGAGTAGCTCAGTTAGCAACTGAGCTCCCAAGGGTTTGCTTGAGTCAGGGGTTCAAACCTTGCCTCAAGCAAATTCTTGGAAAATCTTTGGGGGCCAGAGGAGGAAAGTGTCTCCTTCTCGGTTGGGGGATTAGTCTCATCCTTCCTCCGGTAGCGAATCTCAATGCACCCGCTGTTCCAATGAGGGGCTAGCCTACAGGGCCGTACTCCGTGGGCAAGGTGACTGGAGGAGGTTGAATGGGGATACCTCTGGGTTATACCAAAAAAAAACTTAAAATATTTTTTGTGAAAGATTTGGATCAATTGTATTAAATTATGTGTTCAATTTTCAGTTGTATTAAAAAATAAAATGTTTTTAGTAAAATTAAAAAATATTTAATAAAATTATAATTCTTGTTAGTGCAAGTGCTCTGTATTTAATATAATTTAAATATATTATGATACGAACTAACTAAAATAAAAAAAATACACATAATTTTTTTAGCTCGGGCTCGAATTGAAGCCCGACTCCAAAATAAGTTTTTGCAATATAATCTTTCATTCATCAAATTAATCTCAATTTATTCCTTTGATTAAAATTTGCCTCAGATTTATCTCACAAAGGACCGAATTGACACAATTTTTAATCGGTAAGAGACTATATTTTAAAAACTAATCTGTGATGAATTAAATTGAAAATAAAAAATTGTTAAGATTAAAATATATAATTTTGTCCAATTTAATTAGAATTCTAACATGCTTCTCTCTCAAGAATCTTAAATTCAACTTGAAGCATGAATAAAGTATAGACCCAAAAGTTTAAAATGTTTGTGGATCGGTGAAAGAGTGAATTATATCTAACAAATATAGGTCTTGTTTTCGGCTTGCAAATTTTCCAAGAGTGAGTCACAAGTAAAGAAGCTTCCAGGTGAGTAAGTCTGGTAAACTATCAAGACGGTTAAAGAACCTTAGGATACACCACCCCAAAAGCTAGCTCAAAGGGTGGGAGTGCCCAAGGTCTTATAAACTCCACATTAGTTGTTCATCCAACCAATGTGGGACTATATATCTCAACACGCCCCCTCACACGAGAGCACATTGGGCTTGAAGAATGGATAATGCAACAGGCCCAACCTACCTGTGCTAAGAGAGTCCACAAGAGAAAGTGGGGGACGGCGAGGCTCTGATACCATGTAAAGAACCTTGAGATACACCACCCCAAAAGTTAGCTCAAAAGATGGGATTGACCAAGACCTTATAAAAGGCCACATTTTACAAATACATTGAACTAGCTCGGGTATATATATATATATATATATAAAGGCCAGGGATATATAACTAGTTATAAATTCAATTCTTTTTAAATGATCTTATCTCACATCTCTTCAATTTTTGACGCCATAGTATGTGATTTTTGCATGTGTGTACATGTTATTATTTAAACTTTATGGCTTGGAATTAATGAAAGAGTGAAGAACGTACCAGTGGATGTTATGACAGGATTAATATTTGCATGCTTAGAGAGAGCTTCCATGCATTCTTCCTTTGTCATATGAAAGATCAAACACTTCTCAATCAGGTGCTGCACCTAATTTTCATACAAAACACATGTCACCAAGAATATGAAAGCAAATGATTAACACAAAGAATAATGAAAATCAAAAATAGAGCTGGAGCTATAGCTCTCTTACCATGTGAATGTATGAAGCAGCAGCAGAAGAAGAAGAAGAAGAAGAAGCAGCAGCAGCAGAAGAAGAAGAAGAAGAAGAATCTCCCATGATCCTAACACTATTGTTGTATATGCTAGCTCTTTGAGTGAACTTCAGCAAACTATGTGTATTATATATGCAAACAGTGTCACAAGTCGATATCATAGCTTCTTTCACTTATAGTTAATCTTCAAATAATTAAGATAATTATATGAACACTAGAGTGTGTGTTCATGATGTGAGGGCAGTTTTCAATTTAAAACTTGCATTAATATGTGTGAACTATTTTTTGAGCTTGAATGTAGTTTATTTGATTTAAATTTTTTTGGTTATTACCAACTTGAAGGGCCGGTTTGGCCCAGCGGTAAGCTTGCTTGCCGTAGTGTGTCAGGTCGTAGGTTCAAATCAGTCTCTCTGCAAAAAGCAGGGAAAAAATTGCCTAGAGTATTCTCTTCCCCAGACACTCACAAAGTGGGTATTTGAACTGGGGTCGGCCCTCTTTTGGTTATTACCAACTAGATTTGAGTCTCTCCACCCTCCTGAGAGATAAATGATAATTGGCTGAAGGGTTTTAGAGGAGGAGATTGTAATTTACTATTCCTTTTGTCTAGTGATTGGTGAAGCCCACACTCCACGTAGGTGATTTAATTTGTGGGACATCCCCACATGAATTCCTTAAAAACAGACAAGCTAAGGTCATCAATGGATGGCACAATCTTCCAGCACTTAGAGTAACATAAGCGTTTCTTGTTAACATAGATGAAGGTGTAGCAACATTGCAACAACATTTATCATTCTACACCTATACTTTCTCTTGCCGCCATCCAAAAATTGCCCATGCCTCGGTCGATATCAGCTTCTTTCACTTATAGTTAATCTTCAAATAATTAAGATAATATGAACACGAGAGTGTGTCTTCATGATGTGAGGGAAGTTTTCAATTTAAAACTTACATTAATATGTGTGAACTATTTTTTGAGCTTGAATGTAGTTTATTTGATTTAAAACTTGCCACCATCCAAAAATTGCCTTGCACCCTCCCGGGGAGTAAAGTTAATATGAACCGTGTGTACCTTCATTCAGTGTTCCATTTTCTCAAATAAGAAATTTTTCATGATACTTTTATCCCTATCATTTTACTTATTTCCTTCCATGTCCTAATTTTTCATGACACCCGGATCATATTAACTTTTCTCCCTGGGACCTTTTGGACAGGTCAAATTCTAGAGTTTAGCTGGACATCATTAGACCAATATCTCTTGGTTATTTGATTTTAAACTTTTATATTCATTAAAGTTGTATTACTTTAATTAATTGATTCGGCTTTCAATTGAATAAAATTTTGCCACTCCTATCTAAATATAAATTTATAGTTGGAAGGAAGTTTTAGTTGTTTAAATTAGATTTTAAGGAGTTCATCATAAAAAATTAATTTAGAACGGTAGTTTTTAGAAATTTAATTTTCGGATATAATAAAAGTATAATTGCATGAATATTTTGAAGATTATCGAGTCTCGTTGTTAACATTAATTTTTAATGTTGTTCGATCCAGGTAGACCGTAAATATTCACCTCGTGGGTAATAGATGTATATGCTCAGGAACATCTATGGTAGAGATATTGTATGGGCATATAATCAATATATCAATCACTACGCATTAATAATAAGCATATATCCAAGACGTGAGGTGTGTGCACACTGATAGGCGAGAGAGTGGAGAATTCATAGCGTATATATATGAGAGACTTGACCCTTTATTTATAGAAGGCGTTATTTATAAGTGTAGAATTCTGATAGGATTGTGTCTATTGAGGGATAATATGATGGAATTATCCTTATCTCTTTAATTTAATCACAGGTTATTATATTGTTTACCTATCTATTAGTTTGTTGGGACAGATACCTAATATTCTGGTCCACAACAAATACTAATAACAATTTTTTTAAGAAAAATATCAGTTTCATTTCAGAATCAATGTTGTTTAATAAAAAATATACCTTGGTTGCCCTTATTAAAATTAATTTCACATTATATAAATCAATCCTAAAGATATAAATAAAATAACTGCAGTTACTTGTAGAATTGATTTTCAGAAGTTCAAATTCTAAAAGAAACAGCGCGTTAATTTGTTGTAACTCAAGAAATGCACTTTAGTTTAATAAAAGAAGGGTTTGATGTAACGTAACAAATCTACTCACACATTTGAGAAAAGAGAAGAGATAGAAGAAAAGAGAAAGAAAAATCAAGGGATGAGACCCACATAAAATTGTGTGTGAAGAAGGTTATGTTATATCATGTAACATAATAAAAATAAGGGAAATCATTTTCTCATGTAATAGAAGATAACTTTCTCACGTTATGAGACATTGAAATCCGTGTTATCCTTTTTATTTTTTGTTTTTTAACAAGTAGTGGACCTATCATTTATTGTATCTATAACATGAGAAATGCTACCTTATGTGATATGAGAAAAGATAAAACCCTAAAATAAAGCCCATAAAACAACTGTACTTTTTATTTGAAATTTTAATAAATATATTCTTATTTTATATTTATTTTGTTCATCTGTGTGAAGTGAATGCACAGCTCTCGAACATATCGGAGTTACAAATGTTTCATGCCTGCAATATGTCCATATTAAACATCTGTCGAAACTGGTATTCTTTTCTTTTTCTTTTTCTTTTACTTTTTCTTTTTCAACAGAGACAGATACTGTTGCATTTGACTGTAATAAAGCTGCTGAATAGTGAAGGAAGGAACAAAGGAGGGTTGATAGATTGTACCTTAAAATAAAGGGTTTTATAATTTTCATCTAACATGAGAATTGAAATCTCATGTTGTATAAATAAAAAGCATGTGGAACCCATATGTTAGAAAATTAGTAGGACCCACATCAGCATAGAAATCGAAGGATGTGTAAAAAGATTACAATTCTCATGTTAAATAAGAATTATAAAACCCTAAAATAAAAAACAAAACAAAAATAGGACAGGGTTGATAGAGCAATGCGGACTTTTTTTCACCTGTTGCGTGGTTGATGATTAATGAATAATGAGTAATGAGTCGTGATTAGACAAGCACGAACGTTGCGTAGAACATAATGTTGTGCTTACATGGGGCAGCTCGAGGTACGGAGAGATATTTGTGATGCACCGACACTATGACACGGGACACGACACGCCGACACACGTTAATTCTAAAAAATATCATATTTTGATATGTTGGGACACGTTTTGATATCAAATAATATTTTTAATATATATAAGCCAATTTATATTTAATACATGTAATAGTTTATGATAAATCATATAACCAATCAAATATTCAAATTTCATAACATAAATATAAACAAAAATAATTTTTCGTATCTTGTTAACTTTTCGGATGCGTTGATCGCGTGTCGGCAAAAGTTGACTGCGTGTCGGAAAAATGTGTCGAAGTGTTAACCGCGTGTCCCAGACTATTGACCACGTGTCGGACGCATATCGGAACGTGTCCGTGTCGGACACTTGTCCGACACGCACAATTTGAAAAAGATTTCTTGTCAATGCTTTGGAGGTTAATAATGGGCTAAGTCAATGATATTAAGTGGATTTATGTTGAGATATATAGTCTCACATTGATTGTATGGGCAATTAATGTGGAGCTTATAAGGCCTTGGGCACTCCACCCTATGAGCTAGCTTTTGGGGTGGTGTATCCCAAGATTCTTTGACATAGTATCAGAGCGTTAGAAATCTCACTGCCTCTCACTTTCTTTGCAGTGGAATTTCCACATGTAGGTGGGCTTGTATGTTGTCCACCCTTCAAACCCAGTGGGCTCTTGTGTGAGGGGGCATGTTGAGATATATAATACCACATTGATTGTATGGACAATTAATGTGAAGTTTATAAGACCTTGGGCACTCTCACCCTATGAGCTTAAGCTTTTTGGTTGAATTGGTTCTTTACAGGTATCAGAGCGTTCGAAATCTCACCGTCTCCTACTTTCTTTGTAATGGAATTTCCACATGTAGGTGGGGCTTATATGTTGCCCACCCTTCAAACCCAGTGGGCTCTCATGTGAGGGGGCGTGTTGAGATATATAGTCTCACATTGATTGTATGGGGAATTAATGTGAAGTTTATAAAGCCTTGGGCACTCCCACCCTATGAGCTAGCTTTTGGGGTGGTGTATCCCGAGGTTCTTTGACAATTTAAATATGGAAAATATTTTTCTTATGTTGTAGGAATGTAGTTACCTCATGTTATAGAAATAAAATTACATGTGGAACCCACAGATAAGAGGAGAGAAAAAAAAGAGTGGTGGCGGGGTCCGCCCTTCTTTTGTGTGTGTAGAAAAATCATTTATCTCATGTAAAATGAGATAAATATAACCCTTTAAATATTATATAATCAATTAAAAAATTTAAGATATTAAATATATGAGTCTTTTCATTTATATAATATTCATTTAATCTATTCTTAATTAATTATATAAATCTAATCTATTCTTAATCAATACGAGACTTTACTCATTTAATCACTCTCACCGCAGCACCTCATGATCAGCCGAGCATAGTTACAACTCCTTTTTTTTAGGGATTATATTTTCTTATATAACATGAGATAAGATATCTCATGTTACACTCACAAACTTATTTCATTACACAAAAAAGAGAAAAATGAATTTGAAGTGGATCTCACATTTTTTTTTTTTTTAATATCTACAAAAGATTTATTATCTCCTATCATATAAGCCTGATATTTCTCTTTTCTTTGTAGTACATAGTCACAACTGTATTTTGTTGGGAAGATTGCGTATGCTTCATTTGTGGGATCAGTTACACAACTGAGAGTGCAGCCACATGTGTTGATAGTTCCGTACCACCAAAAGGAATCATCATAATAGATTTTGACGATTGTCTACAGTTTTTTCTTTCAACCTTTTTAAAAAATAAAATAAAAGTATAGATATCAAGTATGACTCATATTGATTTTTCAAAATTATAATCTTAATACATATTTACTAAGAAGCTTTTAAAAGTAATGTTACGGATGAAGCTCCGCTCAATCGCCATCCGAGAATATCTCGTCAAAGAGATACTGCCAAATCTCAACTGACTGAAACAAACTAGTTGAGGCCGACCAAGTCGGACGGAATCTCAACAATAGGAGCTCAGCAACCGAGCCAGGTACCCTATAAATAAGAGCTCAGACATCCCAGGTACACACCTCTGAATCGCCTAGCTTATTTCACTCATTGTGCACACACCACCCCCTGGTTATAAAGCCTATTGCTGGTGCGCAGTGATTGGGACCTCGGCATATAGCCTAGTACGTTGGGCATATACATCATCTCTGAGCGCATACCATCTAGTATAGCAATACGGTCTACCTCGGACCTAACATTGGCGCCGTCTGTGGGGACTCGGTAAATTTCGATTTCCATAACACCATGACCAACACAAGATCCACGTCGGGCAATGCTCAGGGGCCATCCCAAATGTCTGGTTTGGAGCAGCTCCAGGCTTCCGCTAGCCCGGTTCTGGTGGACGTGCAGGTCGAAGAGGTCGGATCACAGAGGCCGACTCCTAGACCACCGATCGGAAACACAACGGTTGTAAACCGCCCATCCGAGCCACCGAATGTAACTTCGATGGCAATGGGAGCAATCCTCCAGCGGATGCAGGAAATGGAAAACAGATTCCTAACCCAACAACGATTAGATGCTGAAAGAATGGCAACGCTGGAAGCTGAACTACGAAACCGGACCGCTCAAGGCTGAACCGGAAGCGGGCCACAGGCTCAGGACGGAGGAAACCAGCACCAAAATATAGGTGGAAATGCTACTACGGGTAATGGAGGTACCCAACCCCATAACGCGTCCGCTCCTGAAGTCAACGTCCTGGAAACCCTGGCTCAACACCTCGGCAATCAGCAAGAGGTAGGAGGCCAGAACAATGCCACCAACCAAAATTATCTGAACGACGATGAAGCTAACGATAGCCCATTCACGGAAAGATTAATGAACCTGGCCATCCCCCCAAGGTTCAAAAGCACCAGAATACCTCCATATGATGGGAGTCAAGACCCAGAAGCCCACTTGGAGGCCTTCAAAACCGAAATGCTGTTTAATGGGATTACAGGACCCATCAAGGCCAGAATTTTCGCAACAACCCTAACGGGACAGGCAATGACCTGGATCACCAGGTTGCCCAAAAACTCAATTGACTCGTTTGAAGACTTAGCGCGAACTTTCCGCCTCAACTTCGCAACCAGCAAGGTGCATCCCATGCCGGCTTACGCGCTAGGAAGAATTCGTCAGAAAGACAATGAATCATTAAGGAAATACCTTGATCGATTCAAAGATGCAGCACTGAAGGTCCGCGGTCTCACCGAAGCCGTGCACCTCCACCTAATCATTTCTGGATTAGATGGCGACTCCCCCATCGCAAGGTCGATCTACAAGAACCCGGTCAATGACCTCGAAGAATTCCGACGTCGGTCCGACAAATACATCGACGTGGAGGATATGCAGCAGGTTTACGTCGAGTCTCGTGGGCGGAGCCCGTCAAGAAGGAGCCCAAATAAGAAGAACGGTAGAGATCGGGACCATAAGGGGTCCAAAAAAGGGAACGACACTCGCGAGAAGAAGACAGAAGATCGTTCTCCCAGAACGAAGTTTGAAGACTATACCCCATTAAACGTGCCCAGATCCAGGATCTGGAGGGAGGTCGCCCAGACCGAGATGCGAAACGTCGACCGACCTCGCCCCCTTAGAGCAAAGAGCGGATTGGACAAAAGCAAATATTGTGCCTTCCATGACCAAAACGGCCACATCACGGACGACTGCTGGGACCTTCGAGACGCGATTGAAAAACACGTCAGAGAAGGAAAGTTAAAACAGTACATAATTTGTACGCAAGGTAAGAAAAACAACAAACCCAGACAAAAAAGCCGAAGCCGAAGCCGAAGTCCGAGGCGGGGAGACAAAAGAGACCAGAGGCAAGACCGCAACGCCAAGGGCAAGGAAGTCGACGACAGAACGGAGACTTTTCCTGAAGCAGAATTTGAATGCAATGTGATCAGTGGGGGATTGGGTGGCGGAGGAGACTCGGCGAACGCCCGAAGGAAATACTTAAAAGAGGTCATGTCCATTAGAGACCGGCCAACCTTTAAGCCTAAGCTCGACGAACCTGAACCCCCTCCGATATACTTCACCAGAGCAGAGCTGGCAAGGGTCGTGCCAGGACATACTGACGGATTGGTAGTCACTGGAGTGCTAGTCAATTGCCGAGTCAGGAGAATCTTCCTCGACCACGGAAGTTGTGCGGATATAATTCTCTGGGACGCCTTCAAGAGGATGAATTTGGATGAAAAGGACCTAAAGCCATGTGTTACCGAGCTCCTTGGCTTCAATGGAGCATCATCCCCACCGAAAGGTTACATCGACCTCAAATTGACTCTTGGCACGAAGGACTCCTTCCGTATGGAGAGAGTTCGGTTCGTGGTAGTGGACACTTCCTCTTCTTATAACGTAATCATTGGTCGTCCTACCATTCACGAATGGGACATGATGATATCCACCAAGCACCAACTCATGAAAATGCCAGGGCCCAACAACGAAATAATCACGATCCCTGGAGATCAAAAAGAGTCAAGGGAGTGTTATTATGAGACAATTCGGGCCCATCACGGTGACCCGGCATCTCCTCCCCGGACAAGGGGGAAGGATCAAGCCACCGAGCTTTCAGGACGACCGACAGAGAGGTCAACTTGGTCGAGCTCGACATGCAAGAGGAGCTACAATCGCCTCGACCACAACCTGAGGGCGAATTACAAGAAGTCGAGATCCGCGGTGACGGCCAAGGCTATACCAAGGTCGGAAAGTCTCTGGAGCTAGAGTTTCAAAACGAACTCGTAGCATTCCTAAAGACCAATTCCGACGTATTTGCTTGGAAGGCCTCCGAGATTCCTGGAATTGATCCAGCTTTTGCTGCCACAGGCTATCGATGTATCCGGGAGCAAAGCCGGTATCCCAAAGAAAAGAAAGATTGGGGTAGACAGAACGACAGGCTCTAAATGAACATGTGGACGAGCTCTTGGAGGCCGGATTTATTCGTGAAATACAGTATACTACTTGGCTGTCGAATGTAATGGTCAAAATATATGGATAGTAACTGAACCAAGTAAATAATGACATAACA
>JAVKPL010006283.1:0-26228 GCA_032173675.1 Gastrolobium villosum
ATCAAATCAATTTATTTTGCATTTATCTTATTCATCCATTTTTGACGGAATTCATTTTCCGTCCAAAATCTTCTACGGAATCCATTTTCCGACGAAAAACTACACAAAATCAATTTCTTTTGCATTTATTTTATTCATCCGTTTTCGACGGAATACATTTTTCATCAAAAATCTTCGACGGAATCCATTTTTCGTCGATAAACTTCATAAAATAAATTTCTTTTGCATTTATTGTATTCATCCATTTTCAACAGAATTCATTTTCCGTCAAAAATCTTCGACGGAATTCGTCGAAAAACTTCATAAAATCAATTTCTTTTGCATTTATTTTATTCATCAATTTTCGACGGAATCCGTTTTCCATCTAAAAATTTCACACTAACAATTTCTTTTGCATTTATTTTATTCATCCATTTTCGACGGAATTAATTTTCCGTCGAAAAACATCACAAAATAAATTTCTTTTGCATTAATTTAATTCATCCATTTTTGGCGGAATACATTTTTCGCCAAAAATCTTCGACGGAATCCATTTTCCGTCGAAAAACTTACAAAATCAATTTCCTTTGTATTTATTTTATTAATCTGTTTTCGACGAAATTCTTTTTCCGTCGAAAAACTTCACAAAATCAATTTCTTTTGTATTTATTTTAGTCATCCATTTTCGACGGAATCCATTTTTTGTCGAAAAACTTCATAAAAACAATTTCTTTTTCATTTATTTTATTCATCCATTTTCGACGGAATTCATTTTCCGTCAAAAATCTTCGTCGGAATCCATTTTCCGTCGAAAAACTTCACAAAATCAATTTCTTTTGCATTTAGTTTATTCATCCGTTTTCGACGGAATACATTTTTCGTCAAAAATCTTCGACGGAATCCATTTTTCGTCGATAAACTTCATAAAATCAATTTCTTTTGCATTTATTTTATTCATCCATTTTCGACGGAATTCATTTTCCGTCAAAAATCTTCGACGACATATATTTTTCGTCGAAAAAATTCACAAAATCAATTTCTTTTGCATTTATTTTATTCATCCATTTTCGACGGAATTCATTTTCCGTCAAAAATCTTCGACGGAATCCATTTTCCGTCGAAAAACTTCACAAAATCAATTTCTTTTGCATTTATTTTATTCATCCTTTTTCGACGGAATTCATTTTCCATCAAAAATCTTCGACGGAATCCATTTTCCGTCTAAAAACTTCACAAAATCAATTTCTTTTGCATTTATTTTATTAATCCATTTTCGACGAAATTCTTTTTCCGTCGAAAAACTTCACAAAATCAATTTCTTTTGCATTTATTTTATTCATCCATTTTCGACGGAATTCATTTTCCGTAAAAAATCTTCACAAAATCAATTTCTTTTGCATTTATTTTATTAATCCATTTTCGACGGAATACATTTTTCGTCCAAAATCTTCGACAGAATCCATTTTTCGTCGAAAAACTTCATCAAATCAATTTCTTTTGCATTTATTTTATTCATCCATTTTCGACGGAATTCATTTTCCGTCAAAAATCTTCGTCGGAATCCATTTTCCGTCGAAAAA
Organism: Gastrolobium villosum; assembly: GCA_032173675.1. NCBI lineage: Eukaryota > Viridiplantae > Streptophyta > Magnoliopsida > Fabales > Fabaceae > Gastrolobium > Gastrolobium villosum. Next base: position 1,560 of record JAVKPL010006283.1, read on the forward strand.
CTTCACAAAATCAATTTCTTTTGCATTTATTTTATTCATCCATTTTCGACGGAATTCATTTTCCGTCAAAAATCTTCGACGACATATATTTTTCGTCGAAAAAATTCACAAAATCAATTTCTTTTGCATTTATTTTATTCATCCATTTTCGACGAAATTCATTTTCCGTCAAAAATCTTCGACGGAATCCATTTTCTGTCGAAAAACTTCACAAAATCAATTTCTTTTGCATTTATTTTATTCATCCGTTTTCGATGGAATTCATTTTCCATCAAAAATCTTCGACGGAATCCATTTTCAGTCAAAAATCTTCTACGGAATCCATTTTCCGTTGAAAAACTTCACAAAATCAAATTCTTTTGCATTTATTTTATTCATCCGTTTTCGACGGAATACATTTTTCGTCAAAAATCTGCGACGGAATCCATTTTTCGTCGATAAACTTCATAAAATAAATTTCTTTTGCATTTATTGTATTCATCCATTTTCAACGGAATTCATTTTCCGTCAAAAATCTTCGACGGAATTCGTCGATAAACTTCATAAAATCAATTTCTTTTGCATTTATTTTATTCATCCATTTTCGACGGAATTCATTTTCCGTCAAAAATCTTCGACGACATATATTTTTCGTCGAAAAACTTCACAAAATCAATTTCTTTTGCATTTATTTTATTCAACCATTTTCGACGGAATACATTTTTCGTCAAAAATCTTCGACGGAATCCATTTTCCATCGAAAAACTTCATAAAACCAATATCTTTTGCATTTATTTTATTCATCCTTTTTCGACGGAATGCATTTTCCGTCCAAAATCTTCGACGGAATCCATTTTCCGTCTAAAAACTTCACAAAATCAATTTCTTTTGCATTTATTTTATTAATCCATTTTCGACGAAATTCTTTTTCCGTCGAAAAACTTCACAAAATCAATTTCTTTTGCATTTATTTTATTCATCCATTTTCGACGGAATTCATTTTCCGTCGAAAAACTTCACAAAATCAATTTCTTTTGCATTTATTTTATTCATCCATTTTCGACGGAATACATTTTTTGTCAAAAATCTTCGACGGAATCCATTTTTCGTCGAAAAACTTCATCAAATCAATTTATTTTGCATTTATTTTATTCATCCATTTTTGACGGAATTCATTTTCCGTCCAAAATCTTCTACGGAATCCATTTTCCGACGAAAAACTACACAAAATCAATTTCTTTTGCATTTATTTTATTCATCCGTTTTCGACGGAATACATTTTTCGTCAAAAATCTTCGACGGAATCCATTTTTCGTCGATAAACTTCATAAAATAAATTTCTTTTGCATTTATTGTATTCATCCATTTTCAACGGAATTCATTTTCCGTCAAAAATCTTCGACGGAATTCGTCGAAAAACTTCATAAAATCAATTTCTTTTGCATTTATTTTATTCATCCATTTTCGACGGAATCCGTTTTCCATCTAAAAATTTCACACTAACAATTTCTTTTGCATTTATTTTATTCATCCATTTTCGACGGAATTAATTTTCCGTCGAAAAACATCACAAAATAAATTTCTTTTGCATTAATTTAATTCATCCATTTTCGGCGGAATACATTTTCCGTCAAAAATCTTCGACGGAAACCATTTTCCGTCGAAAAACTTACAAAATCAATTTCCTTTGTATTTATTTTATTAATCTGTTTTCGACGAAATTCTTTTTCCGTCGAAAAACTTCACAAAATCAATTTCTTTTGTATTTATTTTAGTCATCCATTTTCGACGGAATCCATTTTTTGTCGAAAATCTTCACAAAATCAATTTCTTTTGCATTTATTTTATTCATCCATTTTCGACGGAATACATTTTTTGTCAAAAATCTTCGACGGAATCCATTTTTCGTCGAAAAACTTCATCAAATCAATTTATTTTGCATTTATTTTATTCATCCATTTTCGACGGAATTCATTTTCCGTCCAAAATCTTCTACGGAATCCATTTTCCGACGAAAAACTACACAAAATCAATTTCTTTTGCATTTATTTTATTCATCCGTTTTCGACGGAATACATTTTCGTCAAAAATCTTCGACGGAATACATTTTGCGTCGAAAAACTTGATAAAATCAATTTCTTTTGCATTTATTGTATTCATCCATTTTCAACAGAATTCATTTTCCGTCAAAAATCTTCGACGGAATTCGTCGAAAAACTTCATAAAATCAATTTCTTTTGCATTTATTTTATTCATCCATTTTCGACGGAATCCGTTTTCCATCTAAAAATTTCACACTAACAATTTCTTTTGCATTTATTTTATTCATCCATTTTCGACGGAATTAATTTTCCGTCGAAAAACATCACAAAATAAATTTCTTTTGCATTAATTTAATTCATCCATTTTTGACGGAATACATTTTTCGTCAAAAATCTTCGACGGAAATCCATTTTCCGTCGAAAAACTTACAAAATCAATTTCCTTTGTATTTATTTTATTAATCTGTTTTTCGACGAATTCTTTTTCCGTCTTCACAAAATCAAAACTTCACAAAATCAATTTCTTTTGCATTTATTTTATCATCCATTTTTCATTTTTGTCAAAAATCTTCGACGGAATCCATTTTCCGTCGAAAAACTTCACAAAATCAATTTCTTTTGCATTTATTTTATTCATCCATTTTCGACGGAATTCATTTTCCGTCAAAAATCTTCGACGGAATCCATTTTCCGTCGAAAAACTTCACAAAATCAATTTCTTTTGCATTTATTTTATTCATCCGTTTTCGACGGAATACATTTTCCGTCAAAAATCTTCGACGGAATCCATTTTTCGTCGAAAAACTTCATAAAATCAATTTCTTTTGCATTTATTTTATTCATCCATTTTCGACGGAATTCATTTTCCGTCAAAAAAAAAATACAAAATCAATTTCTTTTGCATTTATTTTATTCATCCATTTTCGACGGAATCCATTTTCCGTCAAAAAAAATCTTCGACGGAAACCATTTTCCGTCGAAAAACTTCACAAAATCAATTTCTTTTGCATTTATTTTATTAATCCATTGTTTTCGACGGAATCCATTTTCCGTCGAAAAACTTCACAAAATCAATTTCTTTTGCATTTATTTTTTGACATCAAAAACCTTCGGAATCCATTTTCCGTCGAAAAACTTCACAAAATCAATTTCTTTTTTTGCATCAATTTCTTTTGCATTTATTTTATTCATCCATTTTCGACGGAATACATTTTCCGTCAAAAATCTTCGACGGAATCCATTTTCCGTCGAAAAACTTCACAAAATCAATTTCTTTTGCATTTATTTTATTCATCCATTTTCGACGGAATTCATTTTCCGTCAAAAATCTTCGACGAATCCATTTTCCGTCGAAAAACTTCACAAAATCAATTTCTTTTGCATTTATTTTATTCATCCGTTTTCGACGGAATTCATTTTCCGTCAAAAAAAATCATCGAAAAACTTCACAAAATCAATTTCTTTTGCATTTATTTTATTCATCTGTTTTCGACGGAATACATTTTCCGTCAAAAATCTTCGACGGAATCCATTTTTCGTCGAAAAACTTCATAAAATCAATTTCTTTTGCATTTATTTTATTCATCCATTTTCGACGGAATTCATTTTCCGTCAAAAAACTTCGACGGAATCTATTTTCCGTCGAAAAACTTACAAAATCAATTTCTTTTGCATTTATTTTATTCATCCATTTTCGACGGAATTCATTTTCCGTCAAAAATCTTCGACGGAATCCATTTTCCGTCAAAAACTTCACAAAATCAATTTCTTTTGCATTTATTTTATTCATCCATTTTCGACGGAATACATTTGACATCAAAAATCTTCGACGGAATCCATTTTTCGTCTAAAAACTTCATCAAAATCAATTTCTTTTGCATTTATTCATCCATTTTCGACGGAATCCATTTTCGTCAAAATCTTCTCGGAATCCATTTTCCGACGAAAAACTACACAAAATCAATTTCTTTTGCATTTATTTTATTCATCCGTTTTCGACGGAATACATTTTTCGTCAAAAATCTTCGACGGAATCCATTTTTCGTCGATAAACTTCATAAAATAAATTTCTTTTGCATTTATTGTATTCATCCATTTTCAACGGAATTCATTTTCCGTCAAAAATCTTCGACGGAATTCGTCGAAAAACTTCATAAAATCAATTTCTTTTGCATTTATTTTATTCATCCATTTTCGACGGAATCCGTTTTCCATCTAAAAATTTCACACTAACAATTTCTTTTGCATTTATTTTATTCATCCATTTTCGACGGAATTAATTTTCCGTCGAAAAACATCACAAAATAAATTTCTTTTGCATTAATTTAATTCATCCATTTTTGGCGGAATACATTTTTCGCCAAAAATCTTCGACGGAATCCATTTTCCGTCGAAAAACTTACAAAATCAATTTCCTTTGTATTTATTTTATTAATCTGTTTTCGACGAAATTCTTTTTCCGTCGAAAAACTTCACAAAATCAATTTCTTTTGTATTTATTTTAGTCATCCATTTTCGACGGAATCCATTTTTTGTCGAAAAACTTCATAAAATCAATTTCTTTTGCATTTATTTTATTCATCCATTTTCGACGGAATTCATTTTCCGTCAAAAATCTTCGTCGGAATCCATTTTCCGTCGAAAAACTTCACAAAATCAATTTCTTTTGCATTTAGTTTATTCATCCGTTTTCGACGGAATACATTTTTCGTCAAAAATCTTCGACGGAATCCATTTTTCGTCGATAAACTTCATAAAATCAATTTCTTTTGCATTTATTTTATTCATCCATTTTCGACGGAATTCATTTTCCGTCAAAAATCTTCGACGACATATATTTTTCGTCGAAAAAATTCACAAAATCAATTTCTTTTGCATTTATTTTATTCATCCATTTTCGACGGAATTCATTTTCCGTCAAAAATCTTCGACGGAATCCATTTTCCGTCGAAAAACTTCACAAAATCAATTTCTTTTGCATTTATTTTATTCATCCTTTTTCGACGGAATTCATTTTCCATCAAAAATCTTTGACGGAATCCATTTTCCGTCTAAAAACTTCACAAAATCAATTTCTTTTGCATTTATTTTATTAATCCATTTTCGACGAAATTCTTTTTCCGTCGAAAAACTTCACAAAATCAATTTCTTTTGCATTTATTTTATTCATCCATTTTCGACGGAATTCATTTTCCGTAAAAAATCTTCACAAAATCAATTTCTTTTGCATTTATTTTATTCATCCATTTTCGACGGAATACATTTTTCATCAAAAATCTTCGACGGAATCCATTTTTCGTCGAAAAACTTCATCAAATCAATTTCTTTTGCATTTATCTTATTCATCCATTTTTGACGGAATTCATTTTCCGTCAAAAATCTTCGACGGAATTCGTCGAAAATCTTCACAAAATCAATTTCTTTTGCATTTATTTTATTCATCCATTTTCGACGGAATTCATTTTCCGTCAAAAATCTTCGACGACATATATTTTTCGTCGAAAAAATTCACAAAATCAATTTCTTTTGCATTTATTTTATTCATCCATTTTCGACGGAATTCATTTTCCGTCAAAAATCTTCGACGGAATCCATTTTCCGTCGAAAAACTTCACAAAATCAATTTCTTTTGCATTTATTTTATTCATCCTTTTTCGACGGAATTCATTTTCCATCAAAAATCTTCGACGGAATCCATTTTCCGTCTAAAAACTTCACAAAATCAATTTCTTTTGCATTTATTTTATTAATCCATTTTCGACGAAATTCTTTTTCCGTCGAAAAACTTCACAAAATCAATTTCTTTTGCATTTATTTTATTCATCCATTTTCGACGGAATTCATTTTCCGTAAAAAATCTTCACAAAATCAATTTCTTTTGCATTTATTTTATTCATCCATTTTCGACGGAATACATTTTTCATCAAAAATCTTCGACGGAATCCATTTTTCGTCGAAAAACTTCATCAAATCAATTTCTTTTGCATTTATCTTATTCATCCATTTTTGACGGAATTCATTTTCCGTCAAAAATCTTCGACGGAATTCGTCGAAAATCTTCACAAAATCAATTTCTTTTGCATTTATTTTTTTCATCCATTTTCGACGGAATTCATTTTCCGTCAAAAATCTTCGACGACATATATTTTTCGTCGAAAAAATTCACAAAATCAATTTCTTTTGCATTTATTTTATTCATCCATTTTCGACGGAATTCATTTTCCGTCAAAAATCTTCGACGGAATCCATTTTCCGTCGAAAAACTTCACAAAATCAATTTCTTTTGCATTTATTTTATTCATCCTTTTTCGACGGAATTCATTTTCCATCAAAAATCTTCGACGGAATCCATTTTCCGCCTAAAAACTTCACAAAATCAATTTCTTTTGCATTTATTTTATTAATCCATTTTCGAAGAAATTCTTTTTCCGTCGAAAAACTTCACAAAATCAATTTCTTTTGCATTTATTTTATTCATCCATTTTCGACGGAATTCATTTTCCGTAAAAAATCTTCACAAAATCAATTTCTTTTGCATTTATTTTATTCATCCATTTTCGACGGAATACATTTTTCGTCAAAAATCTTCGACGAAATCCATTTTTCGTCGAAAAACTTCATCAAATCAATTTCTTTTGCATTTATCTTATTCATCCATTTTTGACGGAATTCATTTTCCGTCAAAAAACTTCGACGGAATCTATTTTCCGTCGAAAAACTTCACAAAATCAATTTCTTTTGCATTTATTTTATTCATCCATTTTCGACGGAATTCATTTTCCGTCAAAAATCTTCGACGGAATCCATTTTCCGTCGAAAAACTTCACAAAATCAATTTCTTTTGCATTTATTTTATTAATCCATTTTCGACGAAATTCTTTTTCCGTCGAAAAACTTCACAAAATCAATTTCTTTTGCATTTATTTTATTCATCCATTTTCGACGGAATTCATTTTCCGTAAAAAATCTTCACAAAATCAATTTCTTTTGCATTTATTTTATTCATCCATTTTCGACGGAATACATTTTTCATCAAAAATCTTCGACGGAATCCATTTTTCGTCGAAAAACTTCATCAAATCAATTTCTTTTGCATTTATTTTATTCATCCGTTTTCGACGGAATTCATTTTCTGTTAAAAATCTTCACAAAATCAATTTCTTTTGCATTTATTTTATTCATCCATTTTCGACGGAATTCATTTTCCGTCAAAAATCTTCGACGACATATATTTTTCGTCGAAAAAATTCACAAAATCAATTTCTTTTGCATTTATTTTATTCATCCATTTTTGACGAAATTCATTTTCCGTCAAAAATCTTCGACGGAATCCATTTTCTGTCGAAAAACTTCACAAAATCAATTTCTTTTGCATTTATTTTATTCATCCGTTTTCGATGGAATTCATTTTCCATCAAAAATCTTCGACGGAATCCATTTTCAGTCAAAAATCTTCTACGGAATCCATTTTCCGTCGAAAAACTTCACAAAATCAAATTCTTTTGCATTTATTTTATTCATCCGTTTTCGACGGAATACATTTTTCGTCAAAAATCTGCGACGGAATCCATTTTTCGTCGATAAACTTCATAAAATAAATTTCTTTTGCATTTATTGTATTCATCCATTTTCAACGGAATTCATTTTCCGTCAAAAATCTTCGACGGAATTCGTCGATAAACTTCATAAAATCAATTTCTTTTGCATTTATTTTATTCATCCATTTTCGACGGAATTCATTTTCCGTCAAAAATCTTCGACGACATATATTTTTCGTCGAAAAAATTCCCAAAATCAATTTCTTTTGCATTTATTTTATTCAACCATTTTCGACGGAATTCATTTTTCGTCAAAAATCTTCGACGGAATCCATTTTCCATCGAAAAACTTCATAAAATCAATTTCTTTTGCATTTATTTTATTCATCCATTTTCGACGGAATTCATTTTCCATCAAAAATCTTCGACGGAATTCATTTTCCGTCTAAAAACTTCACAAAATCAATTTCTTTTGCATTTATTTTATTAATCCATTTTCGACGAAATTCTTTTTCCGTCGAAAAACTTCACAAAATCAATTTCTTTTGCATTTATTTTATTCATCCATTTTCGACGGAATTCATTTTCCGTCAAAAATCTTCACAAAATCAATTTCTTTTGCATTTATTTTATTCATCCATTTTCGACGGAATACATTTTTTGTCAAAAATCTTCGACGGAATCCATTTTTCGTCGAAAAACTTCATCAAATCAATTTATTTTGCATTTATCTTATTCATCCATTTTTGACGGAATTCATTTTCCGTCCAAAATCTTCTACGGAATCCATTTTCCGACGAAAAACTACACAAAATCAATTTCTTTTGCATTTATTTTATTCATCCGTTTTCGACGGAATACATTTTTCGTCAAAAATCTTCGACGGAATCCATTTTTCGTCGATAAACTTCATAAAATAAATTTCTTTTGCATTTATTGTATTCATCCATTTTCAACAGAATTCATTTTCCGTCAAAAATCTTCGACGGAATTCGTCGAAAAACTTCATAAAATCAATTTCTTTTGCATTTATTTTATTCATCCATTTTCGACGGAATCCGTTTTCCATCTAAAAATTTCACACTAACAATTTCTTTTGCATTTATTTTATTCATCCATTTTCGACGGAATTAATTTTCCGTCGAAAAACATCACAAAATAAATTTCTTTTGCATTAATTTAATTCATCCATTTTCGACGGAATACATTTTTCGCCAAAAATCTTCGACGGAATCCATTTTCCGTCGAAAAACTTACAAAATCAATTTCCTTTGTATTTATTTTATTAATCTGTTTTCGACGAAATTCTTTTTCCGTCGAAAAACTTCACAAAATCAATTTCTTTTGTATTTATTTTAGTCATCCATTTTCGACGGAATCCATTTTTTGTCGAAAAACTTCATAAAAACAATTTCTTTTTCATTTATTTTATTCATCCATTTTCGACGGAATTCATTTTCCGTCAAAAATCTTCGTCGGAATCCATTTTCCGTCGAAAAACTTCACGAAATCAATTTCTTTTGCATTTAGTTTATTCATCCGTTTTCGACGGAATACATTTTTCGTCAAAAATCTTCGACGGAATCCATTTTTCGTCGATAAACTTCATAAAATCAATTTCTTTTGCATTTATTTTATTCATCCATTTTCGACGGAATTCATTTTCCGTCAAAAATCTTCGACGACATATATTTTTCGTCGAAAAAATTCACAAAATCAATTTCTTTTGCATTTATTTTATTCATCCATTTTCGACGGAATTCATTTTCCGTCAAAAATCTTCGACGGAATCCATTTTCCGTCGAAAAACTTCACAAAATCAATTTCTTTTGCATTTATTTTATTCATCCTTTTTCGACGGAATTCATTTTCCATCAAAAATCTTTGACGGAATCCATTTTCCGTCTAAAAACTTCACAAAATCAATTTCTTTTGCATTTATTTTATTAATCCATTTTCGACGAAATTCTTTTTCCGTCGAAAAACTTCACAAAATCAATTTCTTTTGCATTTATTTTATTCATCCATTTTCGACGGAATTCATTTTCCGTAAAAAATCTTCACAAAATCAATTTCTTTTGCATTTATTTTATTCATCCATTTTCGACGGAATACATTTTTCATCAAAAATCTTCGACGGAATCCATTTTTCGTCGAAAAACTTCATCAAATCAATTTCTTTTGCATTTATCTTATTCATCCATTTTTGACGGAATTCATTTTCCGTCAAAAATCTTCGACGGAATTCGTCGAAAATCTTCACAAAATCAATTTCTTTTGCATTTATTTTATTCTTCCATTTTTTACGGAATTCATTTTCCGTCAAAAATCTTCGACGGAATCCATTTTTCGTCGAAAAAATTCACAAAATCAATTTCTTTTGCATTTATTTTATTCATCCATTTTCGACGGAATTCATTTTCCGTCAAAAATCTTCGACGGAATCCATTTTCCGTCGAAAAACTTCACAAAATCAATTTCTTTTGCATTTATTTTATTCATCCTTTTTCGACGGAATTCATTTTCCATCAAAAATCTTCGACGGAATCCATTTTCCGTCTAAAAACTTCACAAAATCAATTTCTTTTGCATTTATTTTATTAATCCATTTTCGACGAAATTCTTTTTCCGTCAAAAAACTTCACAAAATCAATTTCTTTTGCATTTATTTTATTCATCCATTTTCGACGGAATTCATTTTCCGTAAAAAATCTTCACAAAATCAATTTCTTTTGCATTTATTTTATTCATCCATTTTCGACGGAATACATTTTTCGTCAAAAATCTTCGACGGAATCCATTTTTCGTCGAAAAACTTCATCAAATCAATTTCTTTTGCATTTATCTTATTCATCCATTTTTGACGGAATTCATTTTCCGTCAAAAATCTTCGACGGAATTCGTCGAAAATCTTCACAAAATCAATTTCTTTTGCATTTATTTTTTTCATCCATTTTCGACGGAATTCATTTTCCGTCAAAAATCTTCGACGACATATATTTTTCGTCGAAAAAATTCACAAAATCAATTTCTTTTGCATTTATTTTATTCATCCATTTTCGACGGAATTCATTTTCCGTCAAAAATCTTCGACGGAATCCATTTTCCGTCGAAAAACTTCACAAAATCAATTTCTTTTGCATTTATTTTATTCATCCTTTTTTGACGGAATTCATTTTCCATCAAAAATCTTCGACGGAATCCATTTTCCGCCTAAAAACTTCACAAAATCAATTTCTTTTGCATTTATTTTATTAATCCATTTTCGAAGAAATTCTTTTTCCGTCGAAAAACTTCACAAAATCAATTTCTTTTGCATTTATTTTATTCATCCATTTTCGACGGAATTCATTTTCCGTAAAAAATCTTCACAAAATCAATTTCTTTTGCATTTATTTTATTCATCCATTTTCGACGGAATACATTTTTCGTCAAAAATCTTCGACGAAATCCATTTTTCGTCGAAAAACTTCATCAAATCAATTTCTTTTGCATTTATTTTATTCATCCATTTTCGACGGAATTCATTTTCCGTCAAAAAACTTCGACGGAATCTATTTTCCGTCGAAAAACTTCACAAAATCAATTTCTTTTGCATTTATTTTATTCATCCATTTTCGACGGAATTCATTTTCCGTCAAAAATCTTCGACGGAATCCATTTTCCGTCGAAAAACTTCACAAAATCAATTTCTTTTGCATTTATTTTATTCATCCATTTTTGACGAAATTCATTTTCCGTCAAAAATCTTCGACGGAATCCATTTTCTGTCGAAAAACTTCACAAAATCAATTTCTTTTGCATTTATTTTATTCATCCGTTTTCGATGGAATTCATTTTCCATCAAAAATCTTCGACGGAATCCATTTTCAGTCAAAAATCTTCTACGGAATCCATTTTCCGTCGAAAATCTTCACAAAATCAAATTCTTTTGCATTTATTTTATTAATCCGTTTTCGACGAAATTCTTTTTCCGTCAAAAAACTTCACCAAATCAATTTCTTTTGCATTTATCTTATTCATCCATTTTTGACGGAATTCATTTTCCGTCAAAAATCTTCGACGGAATTCGTCGAAAATCTTCACAAAATCAATTTCTTTTGCATTTATTTTATTCATCCATTTTCGACGGAATTCATTTTCCGTCAAAAATCTTCGACGACATATATTTTTCGTCGAAAAAATTCACAAAATCAATTTCTTTTGCATTTATTTTATTCATCCATTTTCGACGGAATTCATTTTCCGTCAAAAATCTTCGACGGAATCCATTTTCCGTCGAAAAACTTCACAAAATCAATTTCTTTTGCATTTATTTTATTCATCCTTTTTCGACGGAATTCATTTTCCATCAAAAATCTTCGACGGAATCCATTTTCCGTCTAAAAACTTCACAAAATCAATTTCTTTTGCATTTATTTTATTAATCCATTTTCGACGAAATTCTTTTTCCGTCGAAAAACTTCACAAAATCAATTTCTTTTGCATTTATTTTATTCATCCATTTTCGACGGAATTCATTTTCCGTAAAAAATCTTCACAAAATCAATTTCTTTTGCATTTATTTTATTCATCCATTTTCGACGGAATACATTTTTCGTCAAAAATCTTCGACGGAATCCATTTTTCGTCGAAAAACTTCATCAAATCAATTTCTTTTGCATTTATCTTATTCATCCATTTTTGACGGAATTCATTTTCCGTCAAAAATCTTCGACGGAATTCGTCGAAAATCTTCACAAAATCAATTTCTTTTGCATTTATTTTATTCATCCATTTTCGACGGAATTCATTTTCCGTCAAAAATCTTCGACGACATATATTTTTCGTCGAAAAAATTCACAAAATCAATTTCTTTTGCATTTATTTTATTCATCCATTTTCGACGGAATTCATTTTCCGTCAAAAATCTTCGACGGAATCCATTTTCCGTCGAAAAACTTCACAAAATCAATTTCTTTTGCATTTATTTTATTCATCCATTTTCGACGGAATTCATTTTCCGTAAAAAATCTTCACAAAATCAATTTCTTTTGCATTTATTTTATTCATCCATTTTCGACGGAATACATTTTTCGTCAAAAATCTTCGACGAAATCCATTTTTCGTCGAAAAACTTCATCAAATCAATTTCTTTTGCATTTATCTTATTCATCCATTTTCGACGGAATTAATTTTCCGTCAAAAAACTTCGACGGAATCTATTTTCCGTCGAAAAACTTCACAAAATCAATTTCTTTTGCATTTATTTTATTCATCCATTTTCGACGGAATTCATTTTCCGTCAAAAATCTTCGACGGAATCCATTTTCCGTCGAAAAACTTCACAAAATCAATTTCTTTTGCATTTATTTTATTCATCCATTTTTGACGAAATTCATTTTCCGTCAAAAATCTTCGACGGAATCCATTTTCTGTCGAAAAACTTCACAAAATCAATTTCTTTTGCATTTATTTTATTCATCCATTTTCGATGGAATTCATTTTCCATCAAAAATCTTCGACGGAATCCATTTTCAGTCAAAAATCTTCTACGGAATCCATTTTCCGTCGAAAACTTCACAAAATCAAATTCTTTTGCATTTATTTTATTCATCCGTTTTCGACGGAATACATTTTTCGTCAAAAATCTGCGACGGAATCCATTTTTCGTCGATAAACTTCATAAAATAAATTTCTTTTGCATTTATTGTATTCATCCATTTTCAACGGAATTCATTTTCCGTCAAAAATCTTCGACGGAATTCGTCGATAAACTTCATAAAATCAATTTCTTTTGCATTTATTTTATTCATCCATTTTCGACGGAATTCATTTTCCGTCAAAAATCTTCGACGACATATATTTTTCGTCGAAAAAATTCACAAAATCAATTTCTTTTGCATTTATTTTATTCAACCATTTTCGACGGAATTCATTTTCCGTCAAAAATCTTCGACGGAATCCATTTTCCATCGAAAAACTTCACAAAACCAATATCTTTTGCATTTATTTTATTCATCCTTTTTCGACGGAATTCATTTTCCATCAAAAATCTTCGACGGAATTCATTTTCCGTCTAAAAACTTCACAAAATCAATTTCTTTTGCATTTATTTTATTAATCCATTTTCGACGAAATTCTTTTTCCGTCGAAAAACGTCACAAAATCAATTTCTTTATCATTTATTTTATTCATCCATTTTCGACGGAATTCATTTTCCGTCAAAAATCTTCACAAAATCAATTTCTTTTGCATTTATTTTATTCATCCATTTTCGACGGAATACATTTTTCGTCAAAAATCTTCGACGGAATCCATTTTTCGTCGAAAAACTTCATCAAATCAATTTCTTTTGCATTTATCTTATTCATCCATTTTTGACGGAATTCATTTTCCGTCCAAAAACTTCGACGGAATCTATTTTCCGTCGAAAAACTTCACAAAATCAATTTCTTTTGCATTTATTTTATTCATCCATTTTCGACGGAATTCATTTTCCGTCAAAAATCTTCGACGGAATCCATTTTCCGTCGAAAAACTTCACAAAATCAATTTCTTTTGCATTTATTTTATTCATCCATTTTTGACGAAATTCATTTTCCGTCAAAAATCTTCGACGGAATCCATTTTCTGTCGAAAAACTTCACAAAATCAATTTCTTTTGCATTTATTTTATTCATCCATTTTCGACGGAATCCATTTTCAGTCAAAAATCTTCTACGGAATCCATTTTCCGTCGAAAAACATCACAAAATCAAATTCTTTTGCATTTATTTTATTCATCCGTTTTCGACGGAATACATTTTTCGTCAAAAATCTTCAACGGAATCCATTTTTCGTCAAAAAATTAATAAAATTAATTTCTTTTGCATTTATTTTAATCATCCATTTTCAACGGAATTCATTTTCCGTCAAAAATCTTCGACGGAATCCATTTTTCGTCGAAAAAATTCATAAAATCAATTTCTTTTGCATTTATTTTATTCATTCATTTTCGACGGAATCCGTTTTCCATCTAAAAATTTCACAATATCAATTTCTTTTGCATTTAGTTTATTCATCCATTTTCGACGGAATTCAATTTCCGTCGAAAAACTTCACAAAATAAATTTCTTTTGCATTAATTTAATTCATCCATTTTCGACGGAATACATTTTCCGTCAAAAATCTTCAACGGAATCCATTTTCCGTAGGAAAACTTACAAAATAAATTTCCTTTGCATTTATTTTATTCATCCATTTTCGACGGAATTTATTTTTAGTCGAAAATCTTCGACAGAATCTATTTTCCGTCGAAAAACTTCACAAAATCAATTTCTTTTGCATTTATTTTATTCATCCGTTTTCGATGGAATTCATTTTCCGTCAAAAATCTTCGACGGAATCCATTTTCCGTAAAAAATATTCGACGGAATCCATTTTCTGTCAAAATTCTTCGACGGAGTCCATTTTCCGTCGAAAAACTTCACAATATCAATTTCTTTTGCATTTATTTTATTCATCCGTTTTCGATGGAATTCATTTTACGTCAAAAATCTTTGACGGAATCCATTTTCCGTCGAAAAACTTCCAAAAATCTATTTCTTTTGCATTTATTTTATTCATCCGTTTTCGACGGAATTCATTTTCCGTCAAAAATCTTCGACGGAATCCATTTTCCATCAAAAATCTTCTACGGAATCCATTTTTCGTCGAAAAACTTCATAAAATCAATTTCTTTTACATTTACTTTATTAATCCATGTTCGAAGGAATTCATTTTCCGTTGAAAAACTTCACAAAATAAATTTCTTTTGCACTAATTTAATTCATTCATTTTCGACGGAATACATTTTCTATCAAAAATCTTCGACGAAATCCATTTTCCGTCGAAAAACTTCACAAAATCAAATTCTTTTGCATTTATTTTATTCATCCGTTTTCGACGGAATACATTTTTCGTCAAAAATCTGCGACGGAATCCATTTTTCGTCGATAAACTTCATAAAATAAATTTCTTTTGCATTTATTGTATTCATCCATTTTCAACGGAATTCATTTTCCGTCAAAAATCTTCGACGGAATTCGTCGATAAACTTCATAAAATCAATTTCTTTTGCATTTATTTTATTCAACCATTTTCGACGGAATTCATTTTCCATTTTTCGTCAAAATTCTTCGACGGAATCCATTTTCCGTCGAAAATCTTCACAAAATCAATTTCTTTTGCATTTATTTTATTCATCCATTTTCGACGGAATTCATTTTCCGTCAAAAATCTTCGACGACATATATTTTTCGTCGAAAAAATTCACAAAATCAATTTCTTTTGCATTTATTTTATTCATCCATTTTCGACGGAATTCATTTTCCGTCAAAAATCTTCGACGGAATCCATTTTCCGTCGAAAAACTTCACAAAATCAATTTCTTTTGCATTTATTTTATTCATCCTTTTTCGACGGAATTCATTTTCCATCAAAAATCTTCGACGGAATCCATTTTCCGTCTAAAAACTTCACAAAATCAATTTCTTTTGCATTTATTTTATTAATCCATTTTCGAAGAAATTCTTTTTCCGTCGAAAAACTTCACAAAATCAATTTCTTTTGCATTTATTTTATTCATCCATTTTCGACGGAATTCATTTTCCGTAAAAAATCTTCACAAAATCAATTTCTTTTGCATTTATTTTATTCATCCATTTTCGACGGAATACATTTTTCGTCAAAAATCTTCGACGGAATCCATTTTTCGTCGAAAAACTTCATCAAATCAATTTCTTTTGCATTTATTTTATTCATCCATTTTCGACGGAATTCATTTTCCGTCAAAAAACTTCGACGGAATCTATTTTCCGTCGAAAAACTTCACAAAATCAATTTCTTTTGCATTTATTTTATTCATCCATTTTCGACGGAATTCATTTTCCGTCAAAAATCTTCGACGGAATCCATTTTCCGTCGAAAAACTTCACAAAATCAATTTCTTTTGCATTTATTTTATTCATCCATTTTTGACGAAATTCATTTTCCGTCAAAAATCTTCGACGGAATCCATTTTCTGTCGAAAAACTTCACAAAAACAATTTCTTTTGCATTTATTTTATTCATCCAATTTCGACGGAATCCATTTTCAGTCAAAAATCTTCTACGGAATCCATTTTCCGTCGAAAAACTTCACAAAATCAAATTCTTTTGCATTTATTTTATTCATCCGTTTTCGACGGAATACATTTTTCGTCAAAAATCTGCGACGAAATCCATTTTTCGTCGATAAACTTCATAAAATAAATTTCTTTTGCATTTATTGTATTCATCCATTTTCAACTGAATTCATTTTCCGTCAAAAATCTTCGACGGAATCCATTTTTCGTCGATAAACTTCATAAAATCAATTTCTTTTGCATTTATTTTATTCATCCATTTTCGACGGAATTCATTTTCCGTCAAAAATCTTCGACGACATATATTTTTCGTCGAAAAAATTCACAAAATCAATTTCTTTTGCATTTATTTTATTTAACCATTTTCGACGGAATTCATTTTCCGTCAAAAATCTTCGACGAAATCCATTTTCCGTCGAAAAACTTCACAAAATCAATTTCTTTTGCATTTATTTTATTCATCCTTTTTCGACGGAATTCATTTTCCATCAAAAATCTTCGACGGAATTCATTTTCCGTCTAAAAACTTCACAAAATCAATTTCTTTTGCATTTATTTTATTAATCCATTTTCGACGAAATTCTTTTTCCGTCGAAAAACTTCACAAAATCAATTTCTTTTGCATTTATTTTATTCATCCATTTTCGACGGAATTCATTTTCCGTCAAAAATCTTCACAAAATCAATTTCTTTTGCATTTATTTTATTCATCCATTTTCGACGGAATACATTTTTCGTCAAAAATCTTCGACGGAATCCATTTTTCGTCGAAAAACTTCATCAAATCAATTTCTATTGCATTTATTTTATTCATCCATTTTCGACGGAATTCATTTTCTGTCCAAAAACTTCGACGGAATCTATTTTCCGTCGAAAAACTTCACAAAATCAATTTCTTTTGCATTTATTTTATTCATCCATTTTCGACGGAATTCATTTTCCGTCAAAAATCTTCAACGGAATCCATTTTCCGTCGAAAAACTTCACAAAATCAATTTCTTTTGCATTTATTTTATTCATCCATTTTTGACGGAATTCATTTTCCGTCAAAAATCTTCAACGGAATCCATTTTCCGTCGAAAAACTTCACAAAATCAATTTCTTTTGCATTTATTTTATTCATCCATTTTTGACGAAATTCATTTTCCGTCAAAAATCTTCGACGGAATCCATTTTCTGTCGAAAAACTTCACAAAATCAATTTCTTTTGCATTTATTTTATTCATCCATTTTCAACGGAATTCATTTTCCGCCAAAAATCTTCGACGGAATCCATTTTTCGTCGAAAAAATTCATAAAATCATTTTCTTTTGCATTTATTTTATTCATTCATTTTCGACGGAATCCGTTTTCCATCTAAAAATTTCACAATATCAATTTCTTTTGCATTTAGTTTATTCATCCATTTTCGACGGAATTCAATTTCCGTCGAAAAACTTCACAAAATAAATTTCTT
The DNA here is from genome assembly GCA_032173675.1 of Gastrolobium villosum. NCBI lineage: Eukaryota > Viridiplantae > Streptophyta > Magnoliopsida > Fabales > Fabaceae > Gastrolobium > Gastrolobium villosum. The sequence continues at coordinate 19,699 of JAVKPL010006283.1, forward strand.
TTGCATTAATTTAATTCATCCATTTTCGACGGAATACATTTTCCGTCAAAAATCTTCAACGGAATCCATTTTCCGTAGGAAAACTTACAAAATAAATTTCCTTTGCATTTATTTTATTCATCCATTTTCGACGGAATTTATTTTTAGTCGAAAATCTTCGACAGAATCTATTTTCCGTCGAAAAACTTCACAAAATCAATTTATTTTGCATTTATTTATTCCATTTTCGGAATCCATTTTCCGTAAAAAATATTCGACGGAATCCATTTTCTGTCAAAATTCTTCGACGGAGTCCATTTTCCGTCGAAAAACTTCACAATATCAATTTCTTTTGCATTTATTTTATTCATCCGTTTTCGATGGAATTCATTTTACGTCAAAAATCTTTGACGGAATCCATTTTCCGTCGAAAAACTTCCAAAAATCTATTTCTTTTGCATTTATTTTATTCATCCGTTTTCGACGGAATTCATTTTCCGTCAAAAATCTTCGACGGAATCCATTTTCCATCAAAAATCTTCTACGGAATCCATTTTTCGTCGAAAAACTTCAAAAAATCAATTTCTTTTACATTTACTTTATTAATCCATGTTCGAAGGAATTCATTTTCCGTTGAAAAACTTCACAAAATAAATTTCTTTTGCACTAATTTAATTCATTCATTTTCGACGGAATACATTTTCTATCAAAAATCTTCGACGAAATCCATTTTCCGTCGAAAAACTTCACAAAATCAATTTCTTTTGCATTTATTTTATTCATCCAATTTCGACGGAATTCATTTTCCGTAAAAAATCTTCGACAGAATCCATTTTCTGTCAAAATTCTTCGACGGAATCCATTTTCCTTCGAAAATCTTCACAAAATCAATTTCTTTTGCATTTATTTTATTCATCCGTTTTCGACGGAATACATTTTTCGTCAAAAATCTTCGACGGAATCCATTTTTCGTCGAAAAACTTCATAAAATCAACTTTTGCATTTATTTTATTCATCTATTTTCGAAGGAATTTATTTTTCGTCAAAAATCTTCGACAGAATCCATTTTCCGAAGAAAAACTTCATAAAATCAACTTCTTTTGCATTTATTTTATTCATCCGTTTTCAATGGAATTCATTTTCCGTCAAAAATCTTCGACGAAATCCATTTTCCATCAAAAATATTCTACGGAATCCATTTTTCGTCAAAATTCTTCGACGGAATCCATTTTCCGTCGAAAATCTTCACAAAATCAATTTTTTTTGCATTTATTTTATTCAGCAATTTTCGACGGAATCCATTTTCCTTCGAAAAACTTTACAAAATCAAAATATTTTCCAATAAATTTTATTCATCTGTTTCGACATTCGTTTTCCGTAAAAAATCTTCGACGGATTTCGTTTTTCGTCGAGAAACTTCACAAAATCAATTTCTTTTGCATTTATTTTATTAATCCATTTTCCACGGAATTCGTTTTCCGTCGAAAAACGTCACAAAATAAATTTCTTTTGCATTAATTTTATTCATCCATTTTCGACGGAATACATTTTCCATCAAAAATCTTCGACGAATTTCCATTTTTTGTCTAAAAACTTCACAAAATCAAATTCTTTTGCATTTATTTTATTCATCCATTTTCGATGGAATTCATTTTCCGTCAAAAATCATCGACGGAATCCATTTTCAATCAAAAATCTTCTACGGAATCCATTTTCCGTCGAAAAACTTCACAAAATCAATTTCTTTTGCATTTATTTTATTCATCCATTTTCGACGGAATTCATTTTTCGTCAAAAATCTTTTCCACGGAATCCATTTTCCGTCGAAAAACTTGACAAAATTAATTTCTTTTGCATTTATTTTATTCATCCATTTTCGATGGAATTCAATTTCCGTCAAAAAACTTCGACGGAATCCATTTTCCATTTTCCGTCGAAAAACTTCACAAAATCAATCTCTTTTGCATTTATTTTTTTCATCTGTTTTCGACAGATTTCATTTTTCATCAAAAATCGTCGACGGAATCCATTTTCGATCGAAAAACTTCACAAAATCAATTTCTTTTGCATTTATTTTATTAATCCGTTTTCGACGAAATTCTTTTTCCGTCGAAAAACTTCACAAAATCAATTTCTTTTGCATTTATTTTATTCATCCATTTTCGACGGAATACATTTTTCGTCAAAAATCCATTTTTCATCGAAAAACTTCATAAAATCAATTTATTTTGCATTTATTTTATTCATCCATTTTTGACGGAATTCATTTTCCATCCAAAATCTTCGACGGAATCCATTTTCCGTCGAAAAATTTCACAAAATCAATTTCTTTTGCATATATTTTATTCATCCATTTTCAACGGAATTCATTCTTCCGTCAAAAATCTTCGACGGAATCCATTTTCCATCAAAAATCTTCTACGGAATCCATTTTCCGTCGAAAAACTTCAAAAATCAATTTCTTTTACATTTATTTTATTAATCCATTTTCGACGGAATTCATTTTCCGTCGAAAATATTCGACGGAATCCATTTTCTGTCAAAATTCTTCGACGGAATCCATTTTCCGTCGAAAATCTTCACAAAATCAATTTCTTTTGCATTTATTTTATTCATCCGTTTTCGACGGAATACATTTTCCGTCAAAAATCTTCGACGGAATCCATTTTTCGTCGAAAAACTTCATAAAATCAACTTCTTTTGCATTTATTTTATTCATCCATTTTCGACGGAATTTATTTTTCGTCAAAAATCTTTGACAAAATCCATTTTCTGACGAAAAACTTTATAAAATCAACTTCTTTTGCATTTATTTTATTGATCCCTTTTCAATGGAATTCATTTTCCGTCAAAAATCTTCGACGGAATCCATTTTCCGTCAAAAATATTCGACGGAATCCATTTTCCGTCAAAATTCTTCGACGGAATAAATTTTCCGTCGAAAATCTTCACAAAATCAATGTCTTTTTCATTTATTTTATTCGTCCGTTTTCGATGGAATTCTTTTTTCGTCAAAAGTCTTCGACGGAATCCATTTTCCATCAAAAATCTTTTACGGAATCCTTTTTCCATCTAAAAACTTCACAAAATCAATTTCTTTTGCATTTTTATTCATCCGTTTTCGACGGAATTTGTTTTCCGTCAAAAATCTTCGACGGAATCCATTTTCCGTCAAAAATCTTTTACGTAATCCTCTTTCCATCTATAAACATCACAAAATCAATTTCTTTTGCATTTGTTTTATTCATCCATTTTCGGCGGAATTAATTTTCCGTCAAAAATCTTCGACGGAATCCATTTTCCGTGGAAAAACTTCACAAAATCAATTTCTTTTGCATTTATTTTATTCATCCGGTTTCGATGGAATTCATTTTCCGTCAAAAATCTTCGACGGAATCCATTTTCCGTCCAAAATCTTCTACGGAATCCATTTTCTGACGAAAAACTTCACAAAATCAATTTGTTTTGCATTTATTTTATTCATCCGTTATCGACGGAATACATTTTCCATCACAAAATCATCACAAAATTAATTTCTTTTGCATTTATTTTATTCATCCATTTTCAACGGAATTCATTTTCCGTCGAAAAACTTCACAAAATCAATTTCTTTTGCATTTATTTTATTCATCCGTTTTCGACGGAATACATTTTTCGTCAAAAATCTTCGACGGAATCCATTTTTCGTCGAAAAACTTCATAAAATCAATTTCTTTTGCATTTATTTTATTCATCCATTTTTGACGAAATTCATTTTCCGTCAAAAATCTTCGACGGAATCTATTTTCCATCGAAAAACTTCACAAAATCAATTTCTTTTGCATTTATTTTATTCATCCATTTTCGACGGAATTCATTTTCCGTCAAAAATCTTCGACGGAATCCATTTTCCGTCGAAAAACTTCACAAAATCAATTTCTTTTGCATTTATTTTATTCATCCATTTTCGACGGAATTCATTTTCCGTCAAAAATCATCGACGGAATCCATTTTCTGTCGAAAATTTCACAAAATCAATTTCTTTTGCATTTATTTTATTCATCCGTTTTCGATGGAATTCATTTTCCGTCAAAAATCTTCGACGGAATCCATTTTCCGTCAAAAATCTTCTACGGAATCCATTTTCCGTCGAAAAACTTCACAAAATCAATTTCTTTTACATTTATTTTATTCATCCGTTTTCGACGGAATACATTTTTCGTCAAAAATCTTCAACGGAATCCATTTTTCGTCGAAAAATTAATAAAATCAATTTCTTTTGCATTTATTTTATTCATCCATTTTCAACGGAATTCATTTTCCGTCAAAAATCTTCGACGGAATACATTTTTCGTCGAAAAAATTCATAAAATCAATTTCTTTTGCATTTATTTTATTCATCCATTTTCGACGGAATCCGTTTTCCATCGAAAAATTTCACAATATCAATTTCTTTTGCATTTATTTTATTCATCCATTTTCGACGGAATTCATTTTCCGTCGAAAAACTTCACAAAATATATTTCTTTTGCATTAATTTATTTCATCCATTTTCGACGGAATACATTTTCCGTCAAAAATCTTCGACGGAATCCATTTTCCGTCGAAAAACTTACAAAATCAATTTCCTTTGCATTTATTTTATTAATCCGTTTTCGACGAAATTCTTTTTCCGTCGAAAAACTTCACAAAATCAATTTCTTTTGCATCTATTTTAGTCATCCGTTTTCGACAGAATACATTTTTGGTCAAAAATCTTCGACGGAATCCATTTTCTGTCAAAAATCTTCTACGGAATCCATTTTTCCTCGAAAAACTTCACCAAATCAATTTCTTTTGCATTTATTTTATTCATCCGTTTTCGACGGAATTCGTTTCCGTCAAAAATCTTCGACGGAATCCATTTTCCATCAAAAATCTTCTACGGAATCCATTTTCCGTCGAAAAACTTCACAAAATCAATTTCTTTTGCATTTATTTTATTCATCCGTTTTCGACGGAATACATTTTTCGTCAAAAATCTTCAACGGAATCCATTTTCCGTCGAAAAATTCATAAAATCAATTTCTTTTGCATTTATTTTATTCATCCATTTTCAACGGAATTCATTTTCCGTCCAAAGTCTTCGACGGAATCCATTTTTCGTCGATAAACTTCATAAAATCAATTTCTTTTGCAATTATTTTATTCATCCATTTTCGACGGAATTCATTTTCCGTCAAAAATCTTCGACGGAATCCATTTTCCATCAAAAATCTTCTACGAAATCCATTTTCCGTCGAAAAACTTCAAAAAATCAATTTCTTTTGCATTTATTTTATTAATCCGTTTTCGACGCAATTCTTTTTCCGTTGAAAAACTTCACAAAATCAGTTTCTTTTGCATTTATTTTATTCATCCGTTTTCGACGGAATACATTTTCCGTCAAAAAATTTCGACCTAATCCATTTTCCGTCGATAAACTTCACAAAATCAATTTCTTTTGCATTTATTTTATTCATCCATGTCCGATGGAATTTTTTTCCGTCAAAAATCTTCGACGGAATCCATTTTTCGTCGAAAAACTTCAAAAAATCAATTTCTTTTGCATTTATTTTATTAATCCGTTTTCGACGCAATTCTTTTTCCGTCGAAAAACTTCACAAAATCAATTTCTTTTGCATTTATTTTATTAATCCGTTTTCGACGCAATTCTTTTTCCGTCGAAAAACTTCACAAAATCAATTTCTTTTGCATTTATTTTATTCATCCGTTTTCGACGGAATTCATTTTCTGTCAAAAATCTTCGACGGAATCCATTTTCCATCAAAAATCTTCTACGAAATCCATTTTCCGTCGAAAAACTTCAAAAAATCAATTTCTTTTGCATTTATTTTATTAATCCGTTTTCGACGCAATTCTTTTTCCGTTGAAAAACTTCACAAAATCAGTTTCTTTTGCATTTATTTTATTCATCCGTTTTCGACGGAATACATTTTCCGTCAAAAAATTTCGACCTAATCCATTTTCCGTCGAAAAACTTCACAAAATCAATTTCTTTTGCATTTATTTTATTCATCCATGTTCGATGGAATTTTTTTCCGTCAAAAATCTTCGACGGAATCCATTTTCCGTCAAAAATCTTCACAAAATCAATTTCTTTTGCATTTATTTTATTCATCCATTTTCGACGGAATACATTTTTCGTCAAAAATGTTCGACGGAATCCATTTTTCATCGAAAAACTTCATAAAATCAATTTCTTTTGCATTTATTTTATTCATCCTTTTTTGACGGAATTTGTTTTTCGTTGAAAAACTTCAGAAAATCAATTTCTTTTGCATTTATTTTATTAATCCGTTTTCGATGGAATTCATTTGCCGTCAAAAATTTTCGACGGAATCCATTTTCCGTCAAAAATCTTCTACGGAATCCATTTTCAGTCGAAAAACTTCACAAAATCAATTTCTTTTGCATTTATTTTATTCATCCGTTTTCGACGGAATTTGTTTTCCGTCGAAAAACTTCTCAAAATCAATATATCTTGCATTTATTTTATTCATCCGTTTTCGACGGAATACATTATTCGTCAA
>JAVKPL010006284.1:0-26225 GCA_032173675.1 Gastrolobium villosum
ACTTTGGAAGGAAATATCTCAACCCACACAACTCCCCACCAAGACCCAAGCTAGGATTGTGAAAGAGGGAAAGATTTGGAGTGGTTTAGGCTTTGGAATCACTCAAAACCATCAAGGTTTGATCACCCAAGGGTTTTCCCCTTTCTTTTTCCTTCCTTCTCTTCTCTCTTCTCTTCTTCTTCTTCTTCTTCTTTTTCTTCTTCTGCTGTGCACGCGGGTGGGGATGGGAAATTTGGGTCTTTTTAAGTGACTAGCCACTTAACATAGGTTAAGTGGGTATCGGTTCATCTATGTATTCAATTCCATTAATTACCAAACTTTACCCAAGAGTCTGGAATATTTTTCTAGGAATATTTCTACTTCCATTTTTATATTTCGGGCACTTTTGTCTACACCCATTTATACCCCTTAATTTTCACAGAGTACACTTTTTACCTCAAAAGTGACCCCAATTAATTTTATAAGGGAATTTACTTATTTTTACTCACTAATACATGCTTAATTATCTAATCACATGTATTTTGCTAATTAATTATATTGGGCTATTATAGTCACCCCACCTTTTAGCGATTTTGTCCGCAAAATCAAGAACATACCTGTCCTTAAACTCAGGATACTGACGGAGAAGCTCGTCTTCCCGCTCCCAAGTGGACTCTTCAGGTGTCCTTCCTTCCCATTGGACTTTCACCATAGGAATAGATTTGTTCCTCAGCCTCTTCTCATCCCGCTCGAGTACTTTCAGTGGTCCAATTGGAGTCTTCAAATTTTCCCGAATCTCAACGTCATCAGGTTGAACCACATGAGAAGGATCAGCTACATACTTTCTTAGCTGAGAAACATGGAATACATCATGTATATTGGATAGTTGAGGAGGTAAGGCAAGCTGGTAGGCAACCGGTCCTACCCTACGTAGAATCTGATAGGGTCCAATAAATCTAGGACTCAGCTTCCTCACTCCCAGGGCTCGTCCCACACCTGTAACTGGTGATAACTTTAGAAACACATGATCTCCCTCCTCAAACTCTAGAGGCCGATGCTTGAGATCATAATAACTTTTCTGGCGATCTTGGGCCTTTTTCAGACGATCCCTAATCATTTTGATCTGTTCAGTGGTCTCCTGAACAAAATCCAATCCAAATCGCTCTGTGTCTCCAACCTCTGCCCAGCAAGTAGGTGTCCTACACCTGCGACCATACAAGGCCTCGTAGGGAGCCATACCCAGACTAGCATGAAAACTATTATTATATGAAAACTCAACCAGTGGAAGGTATCGATCCCATGCCGTACCCTGCTCCAGAGTGCAAGCCCTCAACATATCCTCCAACGTCTGAATGGTCCTCTCAGTCTGACCATCCGTCTGTGGATGATAAGCAGTACTCAGTCTCAACTGAGTGCCAAGAGCCTCCTGCAATGCTCCCCAGAAGCGAGAAGTGAACTTCGGGTCCCGATCACTAACAATATTCTCAGGCACCCCATGAAGCCTCACAATCTCCTTCACATAGAGCCTGGCCAATTTCTCAGCAGAGAAATCTACCCGAACTGGTAAAAAGTGTGCGGATTTTGTCAATCTATCCACAATTACCCAAATAGAATCATAACTAGCCTGTGTTCGCGGCAACCCCACTACAAAATCCATGGAGATACTCTCCCATTTCCATTCAGGAACATCCAGTGGTTGCAACATACCAGAAGGCTTTTGATGCTCAATCTTGACCTTCTGACATACCAGACACTTGGAGACAAATTCTGCAATATCTTTCTTCATACCAGGCCACCAGAAATTAATCTTTAGGTCCTGATACATCTTTGTAGCTCCCGGATGGACAGTGAATTGACCCCTATGGGCCTCTGTCATCACTTCCTCTGTCAACTGTCTAGGTACAACAATACGACCCTGATATAATAGTATACCCTCATCATTGCAGGATACACCACTCTGACCTTTCAGTCGTTTAGCACTTTCATTTTGCAGCTGAGCATCTTTAATTTTTGTCATCATTTCGTTCTCAATTCTTGTAATTTCGATGTCACAAATTCTGCCTGGAAAGACTTCAGACAATTTCATATCTCTGAACCTCTCAATTACATCAAAATCTCTCATCATCATGCTTGCCATGCTCACTGACTTTCGGCTCAATGCATCCGCTACAACATTAGCCTTGCCGGGATGATATTTCAATTCGAAATCGTAATCCTTTAAGAATTCAGTCCACCGTCGTTGCCTCATATTCAACTCTTTTTGATCGAATAAGTACTTAAGGCTCTTGTGGTCACTAAATATGACAAACTTCATTCCATACAAGAAGTGCCTCCACTGTTTCAATCCAAAAACGATTGCAGCAAGCTCTAAGTCATGGGTCGGATAGTTTTCTTCATGAGGTTTCAGTTGCCTCGAAGCATACGCTACCACTCTCCTATCTTGCATCAGCACACAACCCAATCCCTTTTTAGAAGCATCACTGTACAACTCAAATTCACCTTCCGGATCAGGAAGTACTAACACTGGAGCAGTCGTCAACTTTTCCTTTATCTTCTGAAAACATTCTTCGCATTCATGCGTCCAAATAAATGGAGTATCCTTCCGGGTCAAACGGGTCAATGGCAAAACCATTTCCGAAAATCCTTTAATAAATCTCCGGTAATAACCAGCCAAACCCAGAAAACTCCTTACTTCAGTCACAGTCTTGGGCCTTTCCCAATCAATAACTGCCTCGATTTTATTAGGATCAACCGCCACCCATCAGCAGAAATGACGTGACCCAGAAATTGCACTTGAGAAAGCCAAAATTCACATTTAGAAGGCTTTGCATACAACTGTTTATCTCTGAGGATTTGCAACACAGTTCTCAAGTGAAATGCTCTTCCTTACTCTTGGAATATATCAGGATATCATCAATAAACACAATCACGAATTGATCCAGAAACGGCTTTGAGCATTGAAGTAAGTCCAAATGAATTACCTGATACTCATAATGTCCACATCCCGTAAAGCATCGGAATTGTAATTCGGATCTGATGATCTCAAATGTCAATCTTTGAAAAGCAGTCTTCGGAATATCTTCCTGCTGAGGATCTATGCGGATGTTTATGGTAATTATATGAATCGCATTTTCAAGCCGTTTCTGGATCAACTCGTGATTGTGTTTATTGATGATATCCTTATATATTCCAAGAGTAAGGAAGAGCATGAGGATCACTTGAGAACTGTGTTGCAAATCCTCAGAGATAAATAGTTGTATGCAAAGCCGTCTAAATGTGAATTTTGGCTTTCTCAAGTGCAGTTTCTGGGTCACGTCATTTCTGCTGATGGGGTGGCGGTTGATCCTAATAAAATAGAGGCAGTTATTGATTGGGAGAGGCCCAAGACTGTGACTGAAGTAAGGAGTTTTCTGGGTTTGGCTGGTTATTACCGGAGATTTATTAAAGGATTTTCGGAAATGGTTTTACCATTGACCCGTTTGACCCGGAAGGATACTCCATTTATTTGGACGCATGAATGCGAAGAATGTTTTCAGAAGATAAAGGAAAAGTTGACGACTGCTCCAGTGTTAGTACTTCCTGATCCGGAAGGTGAATTTGAGTTGTACAGTGATGCTTCTAAAAAGGGATTGGGTTGTGTGCTGATGCAAGATAGGAGAGTGGTAGCGTATGCTTCGAGGCAATTGAAACCTCATGAAGAAAACTATCCGACCCATGACTTAGAGCTTGCTGCAATCGTTTTTGGATTGAAACAGTGGAGGCACTTCTTGTATGGAATGAAGTTTGTCATATTTAGTGACCACAAGAGCCTTAAGTACTTATTCGATCAAAAAGAGTTGAATATGAGGCAACGACGGTGGACTGAATTCTTAAAGGATTACGATTTTGAATTGAAATATCATCCCGGCAAGGCTAATGTTGTAGCGGATGCATTGAGCCGAAAGTCAGTGAGCATGGCAAACATGATGATGAGAGATTTTGATGTAATTGAGAGGTTCAGAGACATGAAATTGTCTGAAGTCTTTCCAGGCAGAATTTGTGACATCGAAATTACAAGAATTGAGAACGAAATGATGACAAAAATTAAAGATGCTCAGCTGCAAAATGAAAGTGCTAAACGACTGAGAGGTCAGAGTGGTGTATCCTGCAATGATGAGGGTATACTATTATATCAGGGTCACATTGTTGTACCTAGACAGTTGACAGAGGAAGTGATGTCAGAGGCCCATAGGGGTCAATTCACTGTCCATCCGGGAGCTATAAAGATGTATCAGGACCTAAAGATTAATTTCTGGTGGCCTGGTATGAAGAAAGATATTGCTGAATTTGTCTCCAAGTGTCTGGTATGTCAAAAGGTCAAGATTGAGCACCAAAAACCTTCTGGTATGTTGCAACCACTGGATGTTCCTGAATGGAAATGGGAGAGTATCTCCATGGATTTCGTAGTGGGGTTGCCGCGGACACAGGCTAGTTATGATTCTATTTGGGTAATTGTGGATAGATTGACAAAATCCGCACACTTTTTACCAGTTCGGGTAGATTTCTCTGCTGAGAAATTGGCCAGGCTCTATGTGAAGGAGATTGTGAGGCTTCATGGGGTGCCTGAGAATATTGTTAGTGATCGGGACCCGAAGTTCACTTCTCGCTTCTGGGGAGCATTGCAGGAGGCTCTTGGCACTCGGTTGAGACTGAGTACTGCTTATCATCCACAGACGGATGGTCAGACTGAGAGGACCATTCAGACGTTGGAGGATATGTTGAGGGCTTGCACTCTGGAGCAGGGTATGGCATGGGACCGATACCTTTCACTGGTTGAGTTTTCATATAATAATAGTTTTCATGCTAGTCTGGGTATGGCTCCCTACGAGGCCTTGTATGGTCGCAGGTGTAGGACACCTACTTGCTGGGCAGAGGTTGGAGACTCAGAGCGATTTGGATTGGATTTTGTTCAGGAGACCACTGAACAGATCAAAATGATTAGGGATAGTCTGAAAAAGGCCCAAGATCGCCAGAAGAGTTATTATGATCTCAAGCATCGGCCTCTAGAGTTTGAGGAGGGAGATCATGTGTTTCTAAAGTTATCACCAGTTACAGGTGTGGGACGAGCCCTGGGAGTGAGGAAACTGAGTCCTAGATTTATTGGACCCAATCAGATTCTACGTAGGGTAGGACCGGTTGCCTACCAGCTTGCCTTACCTCCTCAACTATCCAATATACATGATGTATTCCATGTTTCTCAGCTAAGAAAGTATGTAGCTGATCCTTCTCATGTGGTTCAACCTGATGACGTTGAGATTCGGGAAAATTTGAAGACTCCAATTGGACCACTGAAAGTACTCGAGCGGGATGAGAAGAGGCTGAGGAACAAATCTATTCCTATGGTGAAAGTCCAATGGGAAGGAAGGACACCTGAAGAGTCGACTTGGGAGCGGGAAGACGAGCTTCTCCGTCAGTATCCTGAGTTTAAGGACAGGTACGTTCTTGATTTTGCGGACAAAATCGCTAAAAGGTGGGGTGACTATAATAGCCCAATAGAATTAATTAGCAAAATACAGGTGATTAGATAATTAAGCATGTATTAGTGTGTAAAAATAAGTAAAATCCCTTATAAAATTAATTGGGGTCACTTTGGAGGAAAAAAGTGTACTCAGTGAAAATTAAGGGGTATAAATGGGTGTAGACAAAAGTACCCAAAATATAAAAATGAAAGTAGAAATATTCCTAGAAAAATATTCCAGACTGTTGGGTAAAGTTTGGTAATTAATGGAGTTGAATAGATAGATGACCAACACTCACTTAACCTATGTTAAGTGACTTGAAAATAAAAGGACCCAAACCCATCCCCATTCCCTCATTGTGCGCAGAAGAAGAAAAAAAAGAAGGAAAGGGAGAGGGAAAGAAGAAGAAAGGGGAAAAAGGAGAGGAACCATAGGTGAGGCAAACCTTGATGGTTTTGAGTGATTCAAAAGCCTAAACCACTTCAAATCTTCCCCTCTTTCACAATCCTAGCTTGGGTCTTGGTGGGGAGTTGTGTGGGTGGAGATTTTTCTTCCCAAAGTTTTGACCCTTTGGAGAAGTGTGAGACTTGGGAGCTTCTACCTCCATGGAAGCTTGAGGAACCATCACCCCTTGATTGTGCAACACTTGGTGGTAAGATTTCATCCTTTAAACTCTATTTTCATGAAGAATCCATGATTTAGGTTTTGGATGAATAGTGTTTTGGGGCTTATGGTTATGTGAGTAAATGGGCTATGTTCTAGGAAGATTGAGGCCTAGAGTATGTTGAGAAAAATGCTAGGAATGACATTTAATCGGTGAAAATAAGTTTATATAGTCATATGATTTTGTTTGGAAAATTACAAAATTATGCATTTGACTATGGTTTGGCTTGGTGTAATCAATGGTTTGGTTTGGGTTGATTGTTGATATTGTCCATGTGATGCTTAGGATTGAGGCATTTGGACCAACCGTGAATAACCAACCGTTGGAGCAAGCTATGGAGCTCGGTTAGCTCCTTGAAGTTAATGTTGTGTTGTGAAGAACAAAGGTTTAGTTGGAAGCTTTGAGGTAAGCCTTCGGACCTTGGGTGTAATTCCCTTTATTGTTCCACCAAGCCCTGAACGGGTAATGGTGTGTTGTTGTATATAAATGCAATGAAATATTGTAATGCTTTGTTATACGTATTTGCATGCTTTGGTGTGACATAGGATGGTGTTTCCCTATGTTGGTATGTTGCATGACGATGCGTAAATCATACTTGGTAGTTTAGCTGGCCAGTAGGACTATTTGCATCTGAGTATCCTTAGGACAGCTCGAGAGCTCGAGGGATTTCTCCTGGAGATGTTTTGTACACTTGCATGAATATGTATTTGCTGCATTATTATTGTCATTGTTATTACACTGTTATTGAACTATGGGGTGGAGAGATGCTCCAAGGACCCCTGGTTTACTGGATATATTCGTATATCTCACCCCGTGTGGTTGGGGACCCCCTTTCAGGAAAGGATGCTGCAGGAGCCTCTGATGGCAAGTGGCCATATTTGAAGTGATTGGGCATATGAAGATATCGTGTCATTTGATTAAGCATGCTATTTTGTAGTTCACATGTGTAGGATTGCTAAATGAAAATCAATTGTCATATGCATGCTATATTTATTTGGGTGGACTTAGCCTATGCTCATGCTTTTGGTATCTCTTTTGTTGATGGGAGCCAAGGAGTGATCATAGTGTTTTGTAGCTAAGTCCCATGATTTGTAATTGAAACTTGTAAACATGATGTAAAGTTGTAATTATTGGGTATTTGCATATATGATGAAATGATATGCATGCTTCTCTTGTGTATGAGTATCTAGAGAGACTAGAATTCATGTATTGAAAGGATTATATGATGTAAATTAGGTGAAAGAAGACCTTTAGGTTGGAAAACCAATTTAAAACAAAAATACCCTGTCTTGTTGTCCAATTTTCGTATCCTATACGATAGATTTGGATCCTTGTGTCTTGATGGAAGTTGTAGATATGTTTCTTAGCTTTCCATAGAGACCAAGATTGTGTAATTTGGATAAGTATAACTCAAGTTATGGTTAAAACACCACAGGTAGGTCAAACAGCCCTGTTTTGGGTGCTTGCTCCAGACTGTCTACGCTCGGAGCGTGGGATCTACGCTTGAAGCGTAGACCCACTGTCCCATTAATCTCCTCTACGCTTGAAGCGTAGAGAATCTGACGTTTCAGCACCTGTCGCTTAGAAACCTCATAACTTGGGCTACGGTGCTCCGATTTGAGCGCGGTTTGAACCCACGCGTAAATAATGAAAAATCCTATAAGATAATGGACAAATGGATACTGTAATAAATGAAATGAAAGTATGATATTAAGCTTTAATTATGTCATTCCGCAATGTATTATGGTTATGGTCACGCAATTGGGTAATTTTAATTCGGCCTGCTTTAAAAGAAAAATTTAACCGGATTTAATTGCACCAATGTGATTGTAACTGCGCTTAATATCATAAGTCAATGTTAACAAACCGGTTCTAGAACGGGGTGTTACATTTTATGGTATCAGAGCAGTTTTGTAGGGAAACTTGTGGACCATGTAAACCATTGTAAAGTGGCTTGGCATATACAGTAATAGAAAGAGGTATATTCAGAGACTTGTTTGTGTGTTTGAGTGTTTGTGAGAAACACCATTAGAGGACCTGTGAATTACAGGCTTGAGTCCCGTCTTTCTTGATCCATCAATGCTCTGATTTAACCATTTAAACCCGAAACTGATACATTTTTAACTCAGAAATAATACTTTTATTTCTAACACACTCTGAATGTACCCTTTGCATCCTCTCATAAGCATATATTGTTTCGCTACAATAGATTAGATAAAATGAAACTGAAAATTGTTTTACACCATATTAGATTTTAGAAAACTAGCATGAATGTAGAGAAAGGAATATACTGATTAATTAGGTGCCATTAGCGTTTTTATTTTGATGCCATGTATGAAGTTGATTCACCTTAACCTTCAATTAAGGTATTCATCCATTGCTTGATGAAGCTATTAAGCCACCAATTACATGGCCAGCAGTTTCTTCTATTATAATTTTTGACCATTTGCAAATTTAACGAGAGGAAAAGGAGAACAGGTCGGTCACTGAGAAATGCAGTTGATCAATGTTCAGAAAGAAAAAGATTGTTCTGTATGCATTAAGCCAACCTCTCTAATATTGTCTGAGATGCAGGACAAAGTGTTTATCATAGTTTTATTTTAAACTAAAGGTTTAGAATATAAGCCATTCAACAAAAAGAAGAATGGAAACTATACCAAAAAGAGAGAATCCAAATTGCTGCTAGAAGTACTTGTTAAGGGAACGAATAAACTATGGATAACTAGCGAAAAATCTAATATATTATGGACGTATGTGCGACAGACCAATAAAAATGTACCACCTCAGCTACTAGTGTATTGGAGAGTGAAAATGAAAAGCGACTTTTTTGTTTTACACTATGTATTGCCGGTAGTACACGATGTAAAATCCAAAAGTCGCACCTAGTTCCATGCGACGGATGTACAAAAGATGCGCTCGGATAACTAGACGATCCCGCACTTTTTTATGCGAAAGTTCATTTCACTAGGATCCGGTACTTGCAACTCAACTTGAATACCATCATGTTCCCTCTTGAATGGGCTGGCATACACCATTTTTCATCTCACTTTTGATGTATCTAGAGACTTACATGTCACAAATAAGAAAATAAAGATATGACACAAAACAAAAAACCTCCCATTTACATTGTTGTGTGTGAAAAGTGAAAACCGAGAAGACAAATGTACAAGAACAAGCCCCCATGCATCCAATTCCTTTTTAGTGGGCAGCACAGGAGAATTTAAATATGACAGAGTGAGAGTAAAAGAATGGGACAAGCTTCTGTGCTACTGGGCATATTTGCTGGAAAATAAGACATTAGAGTCCTTATTTGCTTAAAAGGCTATCATTGCGGAAATTGCCAAGTTCATTTCTTTGATTTTCTATTTTATTTCTGGTTTGAAGCCTTTTATTTCTAAGCAAGGAGTCATGTATTCTGCTTTTTATATCTTTGAACATTAGCTAAATTTGTATTGGTCTGGGAAAGTTAGTACCCTCTTGATGTGAATGGACACATGACACTATAGTCAATTGCTGTCAATATAGTTTCAGTTTGTTTTATACTAATTTCACCGATCATATTGTTGGTTTATTGATTATTTTTTCTGTAATATTTGCAACTGAGGTTTATCATAAAGGAATTTGAGATAGACCTGCGTAAAACAATGTGTGAAATGGTTTAAGGAATTAAATCTACTTTATGATGGATTATAGAAATGGATTTGTCCTACATAAACTATAGACCTTGAACTTAAATAAATTTTATGTTGGAAAGTGGATTAGAATTAATATTTTCATAATTATTCCAAAACTTGCAAATCTTTATTTAACTGAATTTATATTGCTGTACCATTTGCTATTGTATTCAGGTTCCCATTCACTGAAAATAGGAGAACCCTTTACCCAACCTCATTCATACATTGTTCTCGCAATGTGCTCTTCCTGACTTGTTTCTTGTGTGCTTTTTAGTTACTAGTTTTTAAGTAATTTTAGTTTAAATTGTAATTCACAGATCCTCTAATTGTGTTTTTCACAAACACTCAAACACACAAATGAGTCTCTGAATATACCTCTTCCTATTACTGTATCTTTCAAGCTCTTCCAACAATGGTTTACATGGTGCCATTTAAAAGCATTAACAAATGATAATGACTACCGAGGAAATCTAAATCATTAATTGTCCACTAACAATTTCCTAAGGGACACACCCCTTCACCACAAACTCTTCATTTTCTTTTTTCTTTAATTAAATAAAGTTTAAAACCAACATAAATGACAATCTCAAATAATTTTTGTTAATTTGAAAATTTCATAAAGTGATAATTAAATCCATCTTTACACTATAAGGCTTGTTGATTTTCTGATCTGACATTCTAACTCTCCAATCTCCACTTTAGTACTTGTTGACCATATATAATTGCATATTAAGATATTTTTGCCGAGATAATTGGTAGAGTGTGTGAATGCAGAGTTTTGGATAATGACGCTCTCTATCACTTAAGCTCATCATCCCAGTGGAGTAGTTGTATAGAGTTCGGCTTCTGATTGCTGTGATACTGGTGTTAAATGTTGTCTTTTATGACTTTTTATCTGAATGCCTTTTTTCAGGGGTTTGAATTTTTCTTTGGCTCTTTTCCTCCTTGAGAGATTTTATTTCTAAGCATATTTACATTGCTCAAATGGTAACACCATATAGACTGAAGTATAGGTTGTACTCTTGCAATATTGGAATGCCTTTCTTCCAGCTAAATGTTTTCGATCCTATCTTATCATTTGTAAATGGTTTTCATTTTAGCAATAACTGCATTTGTTAATGGAAAGGTTGGTTAATCTTGACTATTGCGATTGTACTGACAATTGCTAACTTGGGAAAAATAAATGTTACTGTAAAGTGTGAGTTTGTTGGGTTAAGATTACATTATACTTTAGTCTAAATTAATAACAGATGCACGTTTCTTTCTCCTTACCCTCTACTTTTTCTAAGCCTTTCCATACAATTCAATATTGCTTACTCAAAATCATTTAACTGTTATATGAAGGGAAATACCATGTTACATGACATATCTTGTGTCATGCCATAAACACAAAAGTATAGGACCTACATCTTTATAATTTTTGGTTTTTTTTTTTTTTTTTTTTTCATTTTTTTCAGTAGGATTCACGTCTTTTTGTGTCTAGAACATGACACAGGATATTTCATATAACATACATGACACTCATATTTCTCAATAAAGGCACATTTGCCTGTTGTAGTTGCAGACTTGCAGGGTTTTAGTCTTACATTGATGTAATGTAAATTTTTTAGTTTCCTACATCTCATGATTCTTGAAGTTATAAATGTGAATAAAAAAGGATTACGAAATTCTTCTAATTATAAATGTAAAACATTGCATTGTGAACACTTCTCAATAATCATCGAAATATCATATCTTCCTCATGAATGCCAAATTGCCAACATATTGTAAAAATATTTTTTATGGTAAGCGGACTCCAACACTTTATTGGTCAGGTATATATAGGCTTCATAGTTGGAAACTCAATATCGAATCTTAATTACTACAAAAATACGAAAATTATTTTCAGTGTCAAGATCATATATGATGGGGGAAGATCTTTCCACAACTAACAAGATCTTCCAACATGGGTATTAAAAAAATCGGAGTTTTAAAAATTGGACAATACAGGAGAAAGACGAAGACTTTGGTGGGTGAATATTGCATTTATTAACCTTTTGATATATTAATACTCCGAAAGCATGAGCAAAGAAAAAGTTAAAAAATAAAATAAAAAAAGCTTCCATTGCTATGACAAAGAAAGCACTCAAATTCCGCGTGCCAATATAAGTATGTACAAGTCACGGTGGACTAAATGCAATAAGACTTAAGTGCTTGAATATTGTAGGGTGGAGAATAGAATGGTCCAGATAGCTGAGCTGTTATTTTTGCTGATTCCGTTAGTATAATGCTGTTAGCACTTTTTGCCTTGCAGTGCTGTTAGCACTTTTTCGTTTTTCTATTTTCTGTTTTGCTTGGGAAAAGTTTGTATAAACGAATATGCCAAATGAATGAATAGCAGACTATCATTTCGAATCAAGTTAGTTGTTAGGACTTAGGAGGAGCCTTCCTCGAAGAAAGGTCTGTTACCAATCTTTTTCTCTATCAGATTGAAACTTCGAAAAGCCACTGATTCAATTCGAAGAAAGGTCTTCAAATTGTGAATGCGAGGACAACCAAATATTGCTTTAACTTTCCATCAAAATCAACATCATAGCTCAAAAATAACAAATTGTGGAAGACTAACAAAAAGTGGAAGACTTGAAAAAAGTGTGAATTTCGGTGGAGGGTTTAAAATGAAAACAACTTTGATCAAATTAGTTTGGGATTAGTTATATGTATATTCGTGCTATGATTTTTTTATTCTTAAAATTGTTTTGTAGAATAGTTATGGAAACAATTATTTTCTATATATTCTTTTAAAACACAAAACAAAAACAACAACTCAGACATATTTTCTAAGTTTGATTCTAAAAATAAAAAAAAAATAGTTGTAGTTTTCAAAACATTTTTTACAAAACA
The DNA here is from genome assembly GCA_032173675.1 of Gastrolobium villosum. Taxonomy (NCBI): domain Eukaryota; kingdom Viridiplantae; phylum Streptophyta; class Magnoliopsida; order Fabales; family Fabaceae; genus Gastrolobium; species Gastrolobium villosum. The sequence goes on from JAVKPL010006284.1 coordinate 12,696, forward strand.
GGCCTTACTGAAAAAGCTTTTTAATTTTTTTTTGTTTTGAAAACTAAAAAACTGTTTTTAAAAACAATAATCAAATAGAGCCAATTGTTAGATATTATTTCTGAAATAAAACAAGAAAAAAGAAAAGAAGATAACTTAAAAGAAATATACAGATTGTATTTTTATTGTAGAGAAATACTGCAAAATATAAAGAATTTTCTTTTAGTTTGTTTCTTTAAAAAATTTAAGTTTTATCGTGGTTCAATAAGTCTAAACTTAAATATTATCTGATAATTTAATTTTGTTGAACTATTATTGTAAAAAAATTATATTTAATTATACGATAATTTTTGCTTCAATTTACATTAAATCATTTAAAAAATAACTTTTACTTTTTTTCTTTTGGTAAGCAAAAATAACTTTTACTTTAATTTCAAGGCTTTTTCACCCTTTTGTCCCTCATTAGTTATTTAATAACCACCATATTACTCCTTATTGCAAACTATCTACCAATCTGCCCCTCTTTAATCGATTAAGCCATAAATTTAATCGATTAAATGGTCAAAATAGGCAAAAATCATTTACTTGAAGATTTAATAGATTAAATTTTCATATTTAATCGATTAAATCTCCCATACATAAGGTTATTCTTCTGATAAAGATGAGGATTTAATCGATTAAATTGAATATTTAATCGATTAAATTGAATATTTAATCGATTAAATATTCATTTGACTATTTAATCGATTAAATATTCAATTTAATCGATAAAAGAGGGGCAGATTGGTAGATAATTTGTAATAAGAGACAAAAATAGTTATTAAATAATTAATGAGAGTAAAAAAAGTGAAAAAGCCTTAATTTCAATTCAGCTTACTCTTGCGAATGATGTTATTGTCAATTTGTCACATCATTTGATGAGCTTCATGTGATATTAATTAGTACAATCCAATTCTAAATATTATATATATAAAACTAAAATTATCTTGAAATGCAATAAATATTGCTACCTATTAACAATTATTTAAATAGTTATATTTACTTTGCAATTTTTTTTTTTGAAACAATTGTTACTATCATGAAATTAAAGGTGAAATTAAATAATCAATATTCTGTTGGATTTTAATTAAATTAACTTATTACATTAATGAAGAAATTAAAGAAATAAACTGTATTACGATAAAAAAATAGGGATAGGATCCGCTTATAAACTTTTTTTGCAATTACACTAATGTAGGACCGGTCGTCCTACATAGTGTAGCTTGTAAGAGTTTGTAAACAAAAAAATTTATAAATATAACCTGCCTAAAAAAATAATAAGATTCTTTTTCAAATAGTATTGATACTATATAATAAAACTGCCTTGAGAATGATTTTAAAAAAATAAATATATATAACTATTTAAAAAATATCATATTTCTTTGCAGATTATTTACTTTAGTGCGTGTCATTTTTTTTTAAGTACATTAATGAGTGTAATTTAAATGTGACTATTTCATGATGTTTCTAATTTTATTGTTAAAATGATGTTGGACTTACCTATTTAAATTGATAACTTATGAAAAGATACAAATTGTGATACTAATATTCATATGACAAAGTTTTATTAATTCAACATACCAATGTTAAAAATTTACATAGATAAAAAAATTCTCGTAATTTAAGAATTCAAGTCAATTGTATATTAATTAAGTCAATAGTACAAAATTTAAATACAATGACAGTAAAAAACTAAAAACTAATGAAAAGAAAAAAGGGGGGCACGGCACCACTATAAATAATAGAAAGCAGATTTATCAATGGAATCATCAACAATAACTAATACAACTTGTTTCGTATGCCTGTTTGCTGTGATAATGAATTGTTCCATCTCTACCGTTCTCTTCCTTTGCTTTTGTTGCCTTACCTTCTTAACGCTTCATTTTGGCATTTGCATGGGCTCCTCTGAGATTCTCTGCATTCCAAGTGAACGTGATGCACTTCTGAGGTTCAAACATCATCTCCAAGATCCTTCAAATAGACTCTCTTCTTGGAATGCTTCCAATCCCAATTGCTGCCATTGGGAAGGAGTTGTTTGCAGTAACCTAACTGCCCACATTCTTCAGCTTCACCTCAACTCTTCTTGGAATCCTCCCGATGATGTTGTTTACTTTGAGGAATATATTAAAGCTTATGACAGGTCCATGTTTGGTGGTGAGATAAATCCATCTTTGGTTGATTTGAAGCATTTGAGTTACTTGGACTTGAGTGGCAATGATTTTGGAGGCATGCAAATTCCTAGTTTCCTTTGTGCAATCACCACTTTAACTTACCTTAACCTCTCAGGTGCTGGATTGTATGGGAATATTCCTCATGAAATTGGGAATCTCTCCAATTTGCTGTATCTTGATCTCCGCAATGCATCTGCATATGGAGAAATTCCATATCAAATTGGGAACCTCACGAATTTGCTCTATCTTGACCTCCGGACTTACTACTCTGAACCTCTGTTTGTTGAGAATCTTCATTGGCTTTCAGGTCTTTCGTACCTTCAATATCTTGATTTGAGTTCTGCAAATCTATCAAAGTCATTTGATTGGTTACAGACTATGCAAGCTCTTCCTTCTTTGATGGAGTTGCGCTTGTCTGGATGTACGCTCAATCATCATAATCAGCCATCAACAGTAAACTTCTCATCTCTCATCACTCTTGATCTTTCTAATATAAATGATCCTCATGGGATTTCTCTTGTCCCAAAGTGGATATTTGGACTGAGGAAACTTGTTTCTCTTCAATTGAGAGAAAATAACATCCAAGGTCCGATTCCTGATGGTATTCAAAACCTCACACTTCTTCAAAATCTTGACTTGTCTATCAATTCATTGTCATCTTCTATACCTGATTGGCTATACGGTCTTCATCATCTCAAGTTCTTGAACCTAGGATTGAATGACTTGAGCGGGACTATTTCTGATGACCTTGGAAATTTGACTTCTCTTGTTGGACTTGATTTGTCATATAATCAACTTGAAGGAAAATTTCCAACTTCTTTGGGAAATTTGACTTCTCTTGTTGAACTCTATTTGTCATATAATCAACTTGAAGGAAAAATCCCAACTTCTTTGGGTAGTCTTTGCAACTTAAGGGAGATAGATTTCTCAAATCTCAAACTCAACCAACAGGTTCATGAAATTTTAGATATTCTCGCTCCTTGTGTTTCCCATGGACTCGCGAGACTCTATTTGTTTGATTCTCAACTTTCAGGCAATCTGACAGATCAAATTGGAGTGTTTCAAAATATTTTCCACATGGACTTTTCCAGAAACTCAATTCATGGTGCACTTCCTCCATCAGTTGGAAAACTCTCATGTTTAAGATATCTTCATCTGTCAGAAAATCAATTCGATGGAAATCCATTTGAAGTTCTTAAATCCTTATCTAAATTGTCATATCTTTCAATTAATGACAATCTATTTCAAGGAGTTGTGAAGGAAGATGACCTTGCAAATCTTACGAGTTTAAAAAGGTTTTATGCATCAGGGAACAATTTCACTTTAAAAGTGGGTCCCAGTTGGCATCCTACTTTTCAGCTTTGGGCATTGGGAATGAACTCGTGGCAGTTAGGTCCTACCTTTCCCTCATGGATTCAGTCACAAAAGGTTCTTTATTTTTTGGAAATATCTGACACAGGGATTCCAAATTCTATTCCCACATGGTTTTGGGAAACAATTTCTAATGTTTCCTTTGTAAACCTCTCTCATAATCATATCCACGGTGAGCTTGCTAATATATTAAAGTATCCGATATCTATCGGTATCTTTGATCTAAGTTCAAATAACTTACATGGAAACTTACCTCAACTATCTGTTAATGTGGATAAATTAAATAAACAAATAGTAGACGTTCATTTTAACTATTAAATGTTGAGTTGACACTGCTTTCATTCTTGAAAGGCAAATAATATTAATTTAGTCTTTTATCATATAAAGTAACATCAAAATCTTTTTTCGTAGGGAGATTAAGAGACTAAATTAATGTTATTTCCTATCACTAATAGACTGGATTAACATCTTTCTATAATTAAAGGGGAGTTTGATGTCACTTTTTTAATTAAGATTAAATTGAAGAATTTTTTAAAGATGAAATCAATGTCATGTTTCATAGCTCAGAGACAAATGAAAACGAAATAACAACAAAAACACTTGTTACAATATACTTGTCTTACAATTTCCTATGAATCAACATTCACATACAAAAATAAAACATTGAAAAGCGGTGTGCCCATTAGAAGTATATAGACAGCTTCGTATCTATGGCATCCTGCAGCCGGTGACATTGCTCCAACAGCTTGCTTAACTTGTCAGCTTCTTTGGTTGGTTTCCCATTCATTAATGCTCCACTATTAGCATTGTTTAAAGCATGTGACGAAATTGTATTTATGCTAGGATATTTATCAAGTCGAAGATTGCTTTCAGCATCCTTCAGGTTAACATTCTCATGAAATACATCATTTGAATCCCTCTGTGGAAGACGTTGAAGTGCTTCAGGCCTTGATTGACCATTAACAGGAAGAGGATAGTTGCAGCTAACACTGATTAATTCATCTAAAGAGTTCGGATAATAAGATGAAAATAAACATGCATCCAAGTCCATATTTGGAAGAGAAACATGATGACATTCTGAGATGTAAGCCATGGAGATTTCTTTACTAGATAAACACATTAATCGCCAATTGAAAATTCGACGAAACATCATGCCCCAATGTGGAACTACACGATAGCTTGAGCCACAAAGCTCAAGTCTGGCACAGGTTTGCACCATGACATGTGCCTCTTTTGTTGCCAATGAAATTCCCATTATCTTACTAGTATGAGTCAGGTACTGGATCAAGCAATTTTCAAGCTGTGTCCTCTGGTTCTCAATCTCATGTCGAACTGTAGAACCTTTGGCCAGCCAGGATAAATCATTGGGAAAAGAAGGGAGCTTACAGTTTTGCAAAGCACAAATAATTGGTTCATTTTTCACATTTGAGCTGCATCCCGAAGTTGGCAAGAACCTTTCAACTACTATATCTTCATCACAAGACTTGTCAAGTAAACCAATCTCTGGACATGGCCAACCAACAGGATTTGAACTGGCAGCAGCAGCAATTTCCTGCGCTGAGCAATCTAAGGCTTCATTGAACAATGAGATACAGTCATTAGGACCCAAATTGGAGTTTCTGCTGATGTCAAGCACCCCTGAGAAGGAATCTAGATGTGTGTGAACAAGTTCTCGTGTTTTCACACAGTGAAGGTTGGGTTGCAAGGGTGATTCACCTGCCAACCATTGCAGCCCCTCTCTTAATCGTGTATCACTGAAAAACCCACGCAAGTGTCCCATTTGCTGGTCTTCACAAAGATAAACAACCAGAAAGCTACTAACCCGAGATTTGTCAATGTCTTGAAGGCCCAGCTCATTAATTATAACAGAAGAGAAACCGTTGTCACATGAGTCACATAAGATCAGAAGAGGCAAGCAAGCCCCAGAGGGAATTGACATCAGAAGATTATGAAGATGAACTCTCTGAAGTTTCCATGAAATGCTCTCAGACACAAGAAACAAAACTGCACTTGCCCCGGACACAGCCTCATCTAGACTACCAAATGCTGTATCCCTAACTACAGACAGGCAGCAGGTAGGATAAATGTCCGATTGACTAGAAATCCATTTCCTCCATATTACCAAGCCAGGAGGTGAAATAACCACATCATCATTGCTAGATGGCATCAACTTTGAGGTCAACCACAAGCCTGCTGCTCCCATTTCATGTCCAATGTTCATCTGAGAACATAAAATTATTTTCCAGCACAAGCATTTAGCATCTGGATTTCGTCGGCCTAGTATACCAGCAACTATATCGGAAACATTAAGTCTTGCCCATGATTTTTCCTGTTTTTCATATCTCTTCCTGATAGCTATATCAATGTCAAGCTTGTGGAAGTTGCTAGGTTGCTACATTGAAAAAGGAAGCCACCAAAGTCAATAATAAATAAATCAATAAATCAAGTCAAGGTTAGATATTCACAAAAACTTCCTAATACAGCAAAGGAGAATTGCTTAATGATATTTATGTTCATACTTCATACAGTGTCAGTATTTAATTATGGAAAAATAGTATGTCTCACTCATTCGGTAACAATATTCAGGATTAGTAGGAATTCAGAAATGGTCAACAGCAGCTAAAATATCCAATTAGAAATTAAAGTGAAGAATCAACAAAGGGATTCATTATTTTTGTTCAGCCGCAACAACCAAATTTATTTTTAAAGGAAGTGCCCCGGGAAGCAATCATCTTTGATTGACTTCCATCCCCAATGCCATTCCCCTGGCTAGAGCAATTTACTAAAACTTCACAAAACCTTACCAAACTTACATCTATATAATGTCGAATTGGGAGCCCCAATGTCATCGAGTCTAGTGCAGCGTATGATGCTAATTGCCTCTCTTCCCGTAACATCCTTAATTTTGACACTCGCCTCCTCCATAACCTGACAGGGCAGACAAGAAGAAAAATGTGGATTATAAAATATAATGACTTAAAAATATTAACAAATAGGGCATATATAGGAGTAATTCATATGCTAAAACTCTAAAACTGTGTAATGAAACAATGTATGAAAACCTTAAGAACAACTTCAGTTTGGCCTCAGCAATTTCTTCATCTTGACAATTTTCTTTAACTCCATCAATTTCATCTACATGTTCTTGGTAAAGAAGCAGAGACTCATCCTGTGATACACCTGTTTCCATCAATTCCAAGACTTCCTTATCAGAAATATCATGGCCACTGGTAAAGTTTCCAGCTGTATCCATTAAATGCGCTCCCACATATTTCTGCTCCAACACAAACTGTTCATGACTATTTGCAGAAGCCTTCTGGTCAGCAACATTAGCATTATTTTGTTCAGATTTGCTTAGTTCTACCTTTAAACGCTTTGCCTTGGGCACCACTTCTTCGCTGAATAACACAATAAGGATAAAGGTCCTTTAAACAAATTAAATTTCAGATAAAATACATGCATAATGAACAAAAACAAAAAAGGTGCAACTGCACCTAATATCTTACTCTTCAGAACTGTCTTCCGAGGAAATAGAGATTTCATTGGCTGAAAATGAAAATAACGTTCTTTTAGGAACAGAAGAGCTGATGGGCCTGCTTAGAGTGGCTTCAGGAACACTAGATGACAATTGGTGAGATTGAGAAAGAGGTCCAGTCCTCGTAACATTTGATGTAACTCCCAGTCTAGGAGGAGTAGGTGGGGTTGGGAGAGAAGACACAACTCTTCCACATCTATCCATGAAATGTACCTCCATAGCAAGCCCGTTAGCAACATGAGCAACAGGGAGACCTTGGTTATTCTGTAGACCAGAATGTAGAGAAGCAAGTTCCTGGGTACGTAACTGGTAGAAGTGAAACAAGATAAAAAGGTTAGGATTTCTTTTAGTTATGGTTTTGGTAATTATGTGACTAAGCTACATCTGATCAGAAATCCTAACCTTTTTATCTTGTTTCACTTTTACCAGTTACGTACCCAGGAACTTGCTTCTCTACATTCTGGTCTACAGAATAACCAAGGTCTCCCTGTTGCTCATGTTGCTAACGGGCTTGCTATGGAGGTACATTTCATGGATAGATGTGGAAGAGTTGTGTCTTCTCTCCCAACCCCACCTACTCCTCCTAGACTGGGAGTTACATCAAATGTTACGAGGACTGGACCTCTTTCTCAATCTCACCAATTGTCATCTAGTGTTCCTGAAGCCACTCTAAGCAGGCCCATCAGCTCTTCTGTTCCTAAAAGAACGTTATTTTCATTTTCAGCCAATGAAATCTCTATTTCCTCGGAAGACAGTTCTGAAGAGTAAGATATTAGGTGCAGTTGCACCTTTTTTGTTTTTGTTCATTATGCATGTATTTTATCTGAAATTTAATTTGTTTAAAGGACCTTTATCCTTATTGTGTTATTCAGCGAAGAAGTGGTGCCCAAGGCAAAGCGTTTAAAGGTAGAACTAAGCAAATCTGAACAAAATAATGCTAATGTTGCTGACCAGAAGGCTTCTGCAAATAGTCATGAACAGTTTGTGTTGGAGCAGAAATATGTGGGAGCGCATTTAATGGATACAGCTGGAAACTTTACCAGTGGCCATGATATTTCTGATAAGGAAGGCTTGGAATTGATGGAAACAGGTGTATCACAGGATGAGTCTCTGCTTCTTTACCAAGAACATGTAGATGAAATTGATGGAGTTAAAGAAAATTGTCAAGATGAAGAAATTGCTGAGGCCAAACTGAAGTTGTTCTTAAGGTTTTCATACATTGTTTCATTACACAGTTTTAGAGTTTTAGCATATGAATTACTCCTATATATGCCCTATTTGTTAATATTTTTAAGTCATTATATTTTATAATCCACATTTTTCTTCTTGTCTGCCCTGTCAGGTTATGGAGGAGGCGAGTGTCAAAATTAAGGATGTTACGGGAAGAGAGGCAATTAGCATCATACGCTGCACTAGACTCGATGACATTGGGGCTCCCAATTCGACATTATATAGATGTAAGTTTGGTAAGGTTTTGTGAAGTTTTAGTAAATTGCTCTAGCCAGGGGAATGGCATTGGGGATGGAAGTCAATCAAAGATGATTGCTTCCCGGGGCACTTCCTTTAAAAATAAATTTGGTTGTTGCGGCTGAACAAAAATAATGAATCCCTTTGTTGATTCTTCACTTTAATTTCTAATTGGATATTTTAGCTGCTGTTGACCATTTCTGAATTCCTACTAATCCTGAATATTGTTACCGAATGAGTGAGACATACTATTTTTCCATAATTAAATACTGACACTGTATGAAGTATGAACATAAATATCATTAAGCAATTCTCCTTTGCTGTATTAGGAAGTTTTTGTGAATATCTAACCTTGACTTGATTTATTGATTTATTTATTATTGACTTTGGTGGCTTCCTTTTTCAATGTAGCAACCTAGCAACTTCCACAAGCTTGACATTGATATAGCTATCAGGAAGAGATATGAAAAACAGGAAAAATCATGGGCAAGACTTAATGTTTCCGATATAGTTGCTGGTATACTAGGCCGACGAAATCCAGATGCTAAATGCTTGTGCTGGAAAATAATTTTATGTTCTCAGATGAACATTGGACATGAAATGGGAGCAGCAGGCTTGTGGTTGACCTCAAAGTTGATGCCATCTAGCAATGATGATGTGGTTATTTCACCTCCTGGCTTGGTAATATGGAGGAAATGGATTTCTAGTCAATCGGACATTTATCCTACCTGCTGCCTGTCTGTAGTTAGGGATACAGCATTTGGTAGTCTAGATGAGGCTGTGTCCGGGGCAAGTGCAGTTTTGTTTCTTGTGTCTGAGAGCATTTCATGGAAACTTCAGAGAGTTCATCTTCATAATCTTCTGATGTCAATTCCCTCTGGGGCTTGCTTGCCTCTTCTGATCTTATGTGACTCATGTGACAACGGTTTCTCTTCTGTTATAATTAATGAGCTGGGCCTTCAAGACATTGACAAATCTCGGGTTAGTAGCTTTCTGGTTGTTTATCTTTGTGAAGACCAGCAAATGGGACACTTGCGTGGGTTTTTCAGTGATACACGATTAAGAGAGGGGCTGCAATGGTTGGCAGGTGAATCACCCTTGCAACCCAACCTTCACTGTGTGAAAACACGAGAACTTGTTCACACACATCTAGATTCCTTCTCAGGGGTGCTTGACATCAGCAGAAACTCCAATTTGGGTCCTAATGACTGTATCTCATTGTTCAATGAAGCCTTAGATTGCTCAGCGCAGGAAATTGCTGCTGCTGCCAGTTCAAATCCTGTTGGTTGGCCATGTCCAGAGATTGGTTTACTTGACAAGTCTTGTGATGAAGATATAGTAGTTGAAAGGTTCTTGCCAACTTCGGGATGCAGCTCAAATGTGAAAAATGAACCAATTATTTGTGCTTTGCAAAACTGTAAGCTCCCTTCTTTTCCCAATGATTTATCCTGGCTGGCCAAAGGTTCTACAGTTCGACATGAGATTGAGAACCAGAGGACACAGCTTGAAAATTGCTTGATCCAGTACCTGACTCATACTAGTAAGATAATGGGAATTTCATTGGCAACAAAAGAGGCACATGTCATGGTGCAAACCTGTGCCAGACTTGAGCTTTGTGGCTCAAGCTATCGTGTAGTTCCACATTGGGGCATGATGTTTCGTCGAATTTTCAATTGGCGATTAATGTGTTTATCTAGTAAAGAAATCTCCATGGCTTACATCTCAGAATGTCATCATGTTTCTCTTCCAAATATGGACTTGGATGCATGTTTATTTTCATCTTATTATCCGAACTCTTTAGATGAATTAATCAGTGTTAGCTGCAACTATCCTCTTCCTGTTAATGGTCAATCAAGGCCTGAAGCACTTCAACGTCTTCCACAGAGGGATTCAAATGATGTATTTCATGAGAATGTTAACCTGAAGGATGCTGAAAGCAATCTTCGACTTGATAAATATCCTAGCATAAATACAATTTCGTCACATGCTTTAAACAATGCTAATAGTGGAGCATTAATGAATGGGAAACCAACCAAAGAAGCTGACAAGTTAAGCAAGCTGTTGGAGCAATGTCACCGGCTGCAGGATGCCATAGATACGAAGCTGTCTATATACTTCTAATGGGCACACCGCTTTTCAATGTTTTATTTTTGTATGTGAATGTTGATTCATAGGAAATTGTAAGACAAGTATATTGTAACAAGTGTTTTTGTTGTTATTTCGTTTTCATTTGTCTCTGAGCTATGAAACATGACATTGATTTCATCTTTAAAAAATTCTTCAATTTAATCTTAATTAAAAAAGTGACATCAAACTCCCCTTTAATTATAGAAAGATGGCATTAATCCAGTCTATTAGTGATAGGAAATAACATTAATTTAGTCTCTTAATCTCCCTACGAAAAAAAGATTTTGATGTTACTTTATATGATAAAAGACTAAATTAATATTATTTGCCTTTCAAGAATGAAAGCAGTGTCAACTCAACATTTAATAGTTAAAATGAACGTCTACTATTTGTTTATTTAATTTATCCAATCCTGTGACGTCCTTTCCCTTCAAGTCATGTATATTTATGGATGAAGTGTATAATTGAAAATATTATTAGGAAAATATTGTTATCTGATATCATTTACATATTTTTTTATTACTATTATCCAATATATGCATCAAACTTTTTTTTGGTAAACTATGCATCGAACATTATGCATATTAGATAACTTATTCTAGAAATAGCACGTTAAAAAATAGTTCATAATGATACTGATCCGGATATAATATAAGCCAACACCAGGGCCCAATAGCTTGTGAAGGCCCGAACCTATTAAAGGGTCCCGAACAAGGTACAAAGGACAAGTACGGACGTGATGACCCTATCGTGACCCAATAGCGCGATGACCACATCGCGGCCCAACAACACGATGACCCTATCGCGGAGTTCTACATGGATTGAACCCATCGCGCCATACAAGGCACGATGACGTCATCACGACACATAAGACATACTTATCCTCCACGCAACGGGATACCTTCTACAGACAATAAACTTAAGGGTTAAGGCAACACCACCGCGCCCTCGTACCAGTAAACAATGGACAACTCCTGCTCGCCGTAACTCTACTACTAGACACCATGGCGGCAAGCTCCTTAACATTAAAACCATGACAGCTACACTCCGTTGGCACTAAGGAACCATTGCCTTTACCATGAAGCAAGGCATCCTCCAGAGCATACGACTCAGCTACTATATAAACACATTATGTACCACCAAGGTACGATTATCCTTTACTTTCATAACATAAACACCTGCCTCTGATACTGACATAAGCATCGGAGTGTCTTCGCAGGTACCCCATCTGGTACAACGTGAAAGACGAAGGATCAAGAGCACAAAGCTCGCCCCAACAGTAGATATCAGGCCCAATACAGAAGTAATCCAGGAGTCTCAACCGTGTGTGATTTGGGCTTAATACGTATTGGGGCTATCCTTACCGTATTTGGTCCGATCAAATACCTAGGAGAAAAATATATGAATATGAAAGATTTCATATTTAACATTACAATGAAAAGAGTTATTTCAAAAAATTTAATTACAAAGAATGGACTCTTCATATAAAAAAGTTTATATGATGTCCCATGCTTATTAGTACATTAATTATCTTGTTGTGTTCTCAATATTATTTTCGTGTTTTCCGAAAGGCGTGGGATGCCCATGACATGTCATACACAGTTCCCTTTCTCAATGTATGTAACTTCATTTAAAATGTAACTATTCATCAAGAAGAAAATAAGATTTCCTTCTCATTTTATAAATTTAAAACAAATGACAATCAACACCATTTGACTAATTTATTTTGTAAAAAGCATTGTTAATGACCGCAGCAACCTCATATCAATACTATTTTAACCTCAATCACCTAAGAAAGATGTGTGAATTATTTTAACAGAATCATAAATTCTAATAATTTTGCTATTCTTTTTATAAGCCAGGGAGTCAAAATGAAATTTTTATAAAATTGAAATAAAAATAAAAAGTAAGTTAATTGAATACAGATTTTTTTATTTAAACTTCAATAAAATAACATAATCCAATGAAACAAATGCCAAAATTTAAATAAAATAACATTTTTGTTTAAAAAAGTAAAATGATTAAACTGTCATACACAAATTCATTCTTATCTATTAAAATATGCTTTATTTAATTAGAATAATTAAATCTTTTAATATATTCTTTCTTAAAGAATGAGCCGTGTTAATTTTAATTTATTTTTTAAATTTCAACATAATTTAAAAAATCATTCTTACATATATTTTTATAATTTTAAATATTTTCCATTCCATTTTTTTGAATTTCACTTGAATTAATTATATAAACGCACATGATAATTTTATTTTTTAATCTATTTATAATATTTTAACTAAATTTAAATATTCAAAATGCACATGATAGATATAAAACACAATTTTTTTTTCTTTTTGATAAATCATATGTATCTTCCATAGGAGACAATTTTGTTCGAGTCGGGAACATCCAAATCATAATAGAGCTTATTTATAAGGACTTAAACCCAAGACCTTATTTAAGCGGAATGAAGCATCTATAACTTGAAACAACTAGGTTTGCTTATAACACAATTTCCAATTAGGCATAGCTTTGTGTTTTTTGTTAACTGATTCCCCTTACTTAAAAAAAATTATAAAAAAAAAACACTTTTTGCAGCTATTTTATTTATCCTTGAAAGGGTTTAAACATTTTGTCTATTTGTTGCGTGCATGATTTTTTATTTAAATTCTAATAAGAGGAAGTATATGGTATATATTGGGGATCACATCACATTATACATGAGATGCCTAATTGGTATCTAGGATGAATCTTACAAACTACAACTAATGGGTATGGAACACCAACACATAATGATTCAAGTTGGATGGATAAAATGGAGAAATACTTCAGGCGTGATCAATGATG